>JAGSMT010000047.1:3000000-3158556 GCA_029286875.1 Lamproptera curius
TCCGAATTGACTAAGTCGGTTAAAAAAACAAATCACCTCAAATAGCAAATGAACTCTGGATGACTGTACAATTTAAATACAGAAGCGTTCACAGTTTTCACTGATTTAATAAGACGTATTTTTATATTGTTCTGTGCGTTAATTTCGATAAGTTTTAAATCGAGATTGTATTGCTAAAAAGTATTTTTTTAGTAAATTTGTTATACTATATGATATATCTTAATAATATCGGCAAGATCTTTTATCGTCGCTACTTATATAAATATGTTTACTTTATCGTTAACGTTAAAAGATATGATTCTGCTAAAACAGATAAGAAATCAATAAAAAGTTTTTATTTATTAAGCACATTTATATTGCTTGTCGCTTATTATCGTATAGATTTTTTCTATCATAAATTCAAAGTTAGTCGTTTTCTCGGTAATTTGATCAGATGATAATTTATTCATATTTTTAATGGTAAGTCGAAACACATCAGCACATTAACAATATTATTTATATCGCAGTTTTTAGACAAATTTTACAAGCGTTTCTACAAATAAATGGACAGTTAGTTCTATTTGCTTTTGGCTGTCTTCACGTTCATTACATAAATAACTTTTTAATTATGCGTAGATGTTTTAATAAATGAAAGACATCACCTTGCACTAGTATTAGTTGTACAGCTTTAGAAATATTAACTATGAATTCCTACTGCGGAACAACTTTATATTATAGTTGTTCCCTTTTGGATAGAATAATGCTGATCAAAAAAAGAAATGGTTCCGCTTGTCAAGAACATCATTGGTGGTGGAAAACCTGCGATTTAGAATAAATAATAATAAAAAATATTAGTTTTTTTTTAAGTAACTTAGGCTAAGTTACGCCATTTCTGTGCATATTTTTGCTATTTGTACCAGATATATTTTAGAAAAAGTACCATCAAAATCAACCAGTTATTTTAGAAATCAGCTGAACAAACAGATAAAATTTTGAAAATAACATGATTTGTTCTATATATCAGCTATGTAGCACAATGTAATTATTTGAAATCTATAAGACGTAAGATGCACACATACATTTTAATTTTATTTTTTTGCATAGATAAATAATAATACTTTAAAGAAGGTGACTCCACGATAATTTGGCTGGGTAAAATAGTGAGGAGAGGGAGGACTACTAAAACACGAATATAAAAATAAACAGTAGAATTACCTCACAAAGTAAATTTATTGCTTCAATACGAGAACGCTAAGCTCCTATGAAGCTAATGCGATATTGAAAACCTCGATGAATCTTCGCACAGCTTACGGTAACAGCCGTCTCCATTTGCCCCTCGTTCGTGCAGAGCTGTAACTATCAAATTTTAGTTATATACCCGAAATCGCTAAAATAAATTCTTAGAATAACATGTAAACTTTTTCTACATAAATGCGCACATAATAACATATATACCGTTATCGTATAAAATAAATTTATATATATATATATATATATATATATATATATATAGCCGTAGCCTAGTGGTATTGGCGTTTGCTTTAGAAACCGGAGGTCGTGGTTCGAATCCTGCGGGACTCAACAAATTTCGTTGTTGTTTCCTAGTCGGTTAGGACAGTTTGGGCCGATCACCCAATTGTCTGAAAAGTAAGATGATCCATGCGTCGGATGGGCATGTAAAAATGCGGTCCACCCACCAACCCGCATTGGACCAGCGTGGTGGAAAGGTCCAAAAAACCCCCTAATGGATAGGGGTGTATTAGGGGAGGCCTATGTCCAGCAGTGGACTGTCAAAGGCTGATGATGATGATGAATATATATATATGCAACATTTAAGGCTAATTTGCCAATTAGAGACTTTGAGACGTAACTACGACATATTATACCATCAGTCCCCTACGCCAGTTTGTTAGGGATAAAAAGAAGCATACGTTTTAAAAATAATATTGCTTTAGTACTAAAATAATATTTTAAATCGGCAGAATAGTTTTTCACAAAAGAAGAAATTACCCAATTCAGGGCATGTTTTTTTTATGTCTGTTGCTTCGCTTCCAGTGCTCCGATTTTGTTATTTTATTAATTTATAGGTATTAGCTGTCATTTGGTCCCATTCATTTAAATATATTTGTGATTAGTAGTTTATAGACATTTCAGAATAATAATAAGGCACCAAAAATCACAACTTCGTGCGATTAAATTGCAAACGCTGCCGAAAAACGACGAAATGCGACTTTTAGAAAATAATGTTTTGCGTATTATATTTCTTAAAATGGTCTATAATAAAATCTACGGGCGCACATATCTTCGTTTTAGGAATAACCCACAATAACCATTTTATTGTAAAACATTGTTAAAAGTGTCAATGAGGCATATTCAAAACTAAGCAGTATTTTAATTAAATATGTTTTATACTGTGTGTATAAAACATGTCATACAAGACTTTTTTATCCAATGAATATTTTAAAAGAAATAAGTAAAAATAAGTCTCAGTAGAAATACAATTACTTGGAACATTGAACAGTCTAAAGTCTTTAGTCTAAAGTCTTTTTCTTCTAGAATTGTATAGCACCTGTTTAATTATCTTTAATAACTAGTACTTTTTTATTACCGGTAATTCTGGTTGAAAATAATTTGTCTAAACTATTACATTATTGATGGTCAAATCTAAATATAGCATAATTATATTGAATAACTTTTTAAATTTGCCATTATAAAATGACCAATAATGTATAATTGATTATTAATAATGTTAAACTCAGTAAAGTAAAAAATATATAGAATTTATCGTATATAGCTTAATTTAGTTAATGTTTACTTATCAAAAAAATAAGAACTTATTACTTCATAAGACTAATATAAACACTGTTAGAAATAACTATGTTAGGTTCACTAACAGTAATGTGTTTTTTTATATCTTTTATATTTTTCATTTATATCTCAGTAACCAACAAATTTAACTATCTCTTAGCGACTGATTATCGATTAAACATATAGGTCTCATTTACAGTTGTTAGATTCTGCTACTACATTTAATTTGCAATCCAACTTTCGATTGACAAGTAACGGCAGTGAGATCTGTTACAGTTGTTTTATTGCGATTTCATTGATTGACAAGTAACCAATTAAAATGTGCAGCTTCAATCACTGAGCCCACTTGAGTGCATCGAGTAGGTCCAAAAAACTTCAAGTCTCCAAAAAGCGATGCATATATGAGTTTCTTTTTAAGTCGTTAAAATCTTTTTCAATGTTTATTAGTATCCGATTCTATATTACATGCACATATGAACATATTACTTATCACACAGTGATTTATTTTAATATAGTAGCACTTATATCCGGTATTCGTAAAATAATGCTAATTAAAAAACAATTATTGACAGAGAGTTACTCACTCTAAAATGTTATTGGTATAGATACAGCCGGAAAAGAAAAAAAATTTCTTAGTAATTTTTCATAAAAGATCGTATTTTTGTCCTCCATTAAACAGCATTGGTACCTGGGCATCCCTATATTATACAATGACATTAGTCATTTTGAGCATTTCATACAAAGAATAAAGTTTCATATTAATGCATATGAAAATGTCACTCATTTAATACGATTATTCATTGACAGTTCGGATCTTCGTATTCCGATAAAGATCCGAGTTTACCCGGAGGCTATGTTTGCTCACTACATTTATTTGTAAAATAACATTATCGAAATGTAATGTAGCATTTGCTGTTTATTATTACATATTTAAACAATGTCATTGACATAATACTTTCTGATGCTTCCGCGAATACAATTCACGTTTAATTACTTTGCAATTATTTTTGGATTATATCCAACGTTTCATGACCTTGGAAGTCTGAAACGTCTGGTATAATTTAAAAATTGTAGTAAAATATTGAACATGCTAAAAATCCGTAAAATTGCTTTATTTATATTGTTCTTAAATCTTACAAGAAATACACAAGAAGTTAAGTTGGCTTCTGAGGATTTTTTCGGGCAATCATTATTGAATGCCGACGCGTTAAGTAGCCCTAGGTAAGGTGCCTCAGACGTGACGCTAATCTTCTAAATGAGATACGAGCGAGGTTAATGATTTTGATGGTATCTTAGACTGTAATTAGTAACTTAGGTTAATTAAGCCTGCTTATTAGCAATGACGTACAATATTTGATGATTTTAATAAAAGGTCTAATATCAAAATTGAAACTTATTGCAGTATTTCGTTTTTTTTCTATTTGTTTGCGTCTACTCTCTTTCACGTAGGCGTTTTTTCAACCTTTCATGGATCATTTCATCGAGCGTAACAAACACTGCTACAATTATAATATTAATAGTGTTAATATTACTAGTATAAACTGTCAAAGATTATAAAATCAGTTTAAAAATGTAAGGTAAATTCATGTAACTTAACAACTCTTTATGTTTTGTTTAACTTTTTATGTAAATTAATATAATATACCACATATTACAAAAGGTCCTTACGACTCATTTGTTTACATTATTGTAACAAAAATACATTTGTCCTCTATTGTACATTGTTTGTTGATTCAAATAAAGAACAAAATAATGTCGGGTACTGACTTTTTATTATATAATCTTACATATTAATTGTAATTAAATTCGGTATTGCAATTTATATTAACATGGAATGCCCATAGTATCTTACAAATAAAATTACACAATTAATTTTGCAGTAGATGCTTTTTGACATGTAAAAATTATGCGCCTCCGTGACACTTGTTTTAAACAACGTGGGTCGTGGGTTCGAATCCTGTTGGGAAACAATATTGAGGTAATTTATCAAGAAATTGGTTATTAATTTACCCAGCTTCACTTCACACAGGATTTGCGTAAATCTAGGTCACGAAGGGATACAAAAACAATTAATAACCTCTAACAACCTTTTTCAAAAATATAAATGAATTATTTTATAAAATATCGTTATTTGTGAAATATTGTAAGGCAACATATTCATCATGTGCATATAAAACAACTAATAGCCTACACACAACAAAACGCAATGCTTCATACAAAGCCGCATTTTTGTGTGATAATTCCATTAGATTTGTTATTGTAGACTAATCTTAAGAGTTATATACATTTGTGGTTCCGCTGACATGACATAAGGAATTTTATAGCGCATAACTAAATTTAAAAATATGCAGCGTTTATGGTGAGGAGACAGACGGTGCCGTTCGTGTTAGTAAAATTTATTTCTCTAATTTTCTTAACTTTAGGTAGCTTGAAACCTATTAGCGACTTCACTTTAAATAGAACTTTCTGTATCTTTAAAGTTAATAACATGCTGTGTATTTAAGTTTTTGTTAACGTAAAACTCATAACTTTTAAAATTTATCAAGATAAAGGTCTATATTTTCCTTATTTGACTACCTTTCAGTTGTGAGATAAAAATGCTAAACATTATAATAAGATTTTTATAGTAGATACATATTGCTAAAAAGGCTGTACACTTGTTCTTGGTTCCTTTTTTAGATATATTTATCATAAAATTGAACTCAGTGCTTATAAAATAAACCAATAAAACCATAGTTAGTTGTTTACTTATTTCTGGTGACATTAATTTTCATTACATTAATTCTACGAATGTGCCTTTTGTTTTTGTTGGCATGAAATTGACAATTTTCATAATCTATTTAATTGCGCATAAACTGCGTATATAGTTCAAATTCACAAGAGTATTTTATTCTCCAGTTTGTGTGCTCATATAAATCTAAAAGTTTAATATAAATCGCAAAAGCAGAAAAATCCTGCTCCTATTCTGTAACGTTCATATTTCTTTGATGATCTTTTATAATGAACATATTTTTTATCGAGGACATAACTAAGTGTGCCGTTCCTTTGCGTTGCTTATATTTCCGTGTAAACTTTCACTTATCATTCAATTTACCCTTTTTATTTGTACGCTCTATTACAATGACAGTTTCATCAAGTAAATAGATGAGGCTAATCGATTCTTGGCACAATGAATGTTATCGCCCCGGGGTTCTTTCCGGAGATAAGAGGGAACTTGTATATTCTACTGCATATATTTTTTTTATATTTGGGACTGATCCAGATTGTGACAGTTGTTAATTCTAAGAGATTATAATAAGTACTGACAAGAAAATTGGATAGCTTATTTCGTAACTTTGTAGAGTAATCAATAAAATTAAGGGTTAGGTTATAAAAATGTGGCTGTAAAAATATTTATACCTTGTTAATTTATTTATGACGTTCGTCCGTTACACACAAATGCCATCTCACTATGCCTCATAATCAAGTTTGATACCTGTGCCATTTAACAACTATTTCTAAGTAAGTTATAGTTTTGTATAGACTTCTAGAGAGAATTTTTTTTCAGGTCGTCGCGACTTATATAGCAGCTAACTCCTCCCTACAGTTCATCCCTAATCGGCCTATTCACTGGGCTGGGGGTCGGACCACCCCCCCACCCGACACACCAGAGTGTGGCTTCGACGGCTCTCTCTGCCCTGACAATTGTAAGTGTGATAAAGTTTAATGATTTAAAAATATATTTGTAACATTTCATATTGTGTAGCTTGGTGTAGTAGAAAATCAACCCAAAATGGGAATTTTATTATAGTTACTGAGAAGCATTGGCAGTCTTATACGTATTATCATATAGGTTTTTCAGTCATAGCGAATTTCGTAATATTGTGGTCCTGCTGTAGTTATTTAACAAAAAACATAGCTTTGCCAGAAAAAATTAAAACTAAATATTTATTTTAACACATCAAGTCGAAGCCTATTTTAAAGTATATTGAAGACCATATTATTTTTATAATATATATAGTATAAACATAGCCTTGACCGTGAATATTATTATTTTAAATTAAACAATGCTCTGTTTATTTTAATTCGTTTCCGTCTCAAGTTAATTAAGCACTTTATATTCGTGGAGTCATTAAAGCGAAAGTAGATAAGGCTAACGAAATCGCTACTTACGATTTGGTTTACATTTAAGTTATTCACCGATAAATGGGTGCTAGCGGTTTTAGTTCTTAGCTTAGTTTAACAATATAAAAGGCAATTTTGTATTTGACAACGTATTTGACACACCGATACAAGAAATTGCTTTAGCTCTGACGTGTTAATGTGAACGTACAAAATTTTATAGGAAATGCAAAAATCGTATTTTTGAGACAAAAAAATTGTACACGGCATATTTAATCATACATGATTATATTTTATGTATTACTGATAAATACAAAGAGCTTTGTTGTTAATTATTAAACAAATCTGACTGTATTGTTAAGTATCTACTTTATAAATATACATTCAAAGTATTTAGATCAGTATCGTATTACTGTGATATAATTTCTTTGATATAAAATCCTTTGCTTGTTAAAGACGAACCTTGGTAGAAACACGTGGACAAAGATATGACGTAAATGTGAATATTTTTTATGTTTCAGCTATCCCTGTTTACGCAATACTGAGCATCGTACTAAGCTCAGTTGTGGTGTTATTGGCAATATTATCGGTGTTCATTTACAGGTAAAAATATATGTATGATGCACTATAATTTTCTCTGAAGGATAGTCTTTTCTTTTCATCATATTAAATTTTACTCGATCTTAGCCGGGTCGAAATGTATCTTAACATTCTTATGAATTAAAAGATTGTCCTTAATAAATTCGCAATTGCATAGTTTTCTTTACAAATCAATGAAAATAATTTGTATTCATGATGTTTTCTGGTTGGTAAGAGCCACATTGCCTGATAATCAAATTACCCGAGTAAGAAAATAAATGGTTATTTCGTCGGATCTGTCGGTCAGTCAGTCTGTCAGTTATTAAGTCGGTTTCTGTAGTCAAGATCGTTTTAAGCATGTCGTCATACGATGTTAGGGTATTCAAATTACTGTGACATATTGATCAAATGCGACAATCTATGCGATTTATGAAGTTTAGATGCTAGGCACTCTGCGAAAAAACTATTATGCAGTTAATCGTCAATCAATCTGTATTGAATATAAACCGACCCCAAGATAGCTTAGAAAAATGGTAGGAGTAACAGGGTTAAATGTTAATTCTAAAGCGTTACCTGGTAATTGGCTGATCCGATAATAATGTAAGCAATAGTTAAGTAAAATACTGTCTGACCTGCATCAAAAAACAATGAATTAACATTGTTTTGTAAAATGCAGACACTATAAGTTGGAAGCTGAGATCGCAATGATGACTTGGCGAGTCAGCTGGACAGATGTACTACTTCCAGGCGGTAAACTACGCGGGAGTTTACACTCACTTGCGCGAAGGTACAGCTCTGGGGTAAGTTTTTTTTAATGAATTGACATGTGAGGAGATGAGCAGGATGATTACTTATATATTACTTATATGATAGAATGAGATACGCTTCATACAAAACTCCCCCAAATATTGAGATATAAAATGTTATGTCCCATATACTTAGTAATTACGCAGGCCACGGTGCCCTTACAACCCGAGAATAATAGCGTTCATGCATCAGTGGAGCAAAGGGAGAACTACGGCCTTAAAAATTATCACAAACCTTTAAGTTTTCGTTTTTTTCTTATTACTAACTAAGGCAGACTAGCATTCGGGCCACCTAATGGAAAGTGGTCACCGAAACCCATGGTCATTGGTAACATCAGGGGTGTCACCAGTGCGCTTCCCGGTAAACCCGGGAAAATTTCAAACCGGAACACTCTAGTGTTTTCACACTACTGCTTTGCGACAGAAATAGGCACTGCGGTCGTACCACCCCAGGCGGCCCCTGTAAAAGGGGACTTAGGGCAACTCTAGTTCTTTTTATTATTTTCTGTTGTTACATTATATTTTATTATTAAACACTCTCTTCTACGCTTTATTGTAATCAGATGTGAAAGCTTAAAATCTTAAAATATAATTTCGATCCTAGAGATTGAATTTCGCGTAATAATAATTTTTTTAAATTCTTTAACATAGAAATGGAGAATATCTTGATCGTATGATGTTTGATTTGCTTGTTACTATTCCTGACGTTTCAAACATCTACGTCATACAACAGATAAAATCCTTCATTTTCGAAACACAATACTTATAATATGCTAATGCAAATGCTTAGAGGTAAAAATACAATTTGAGTCTTATTAAACTTTATATTGTCTACTAATGATGTAGTACACTAATTTTATTTAAAAAAAAACATAATTAAAAACCTGTTTGGAAATACATAGATGTTGATAATTTAAGTAAAATTAACATTGTTTTTTTATATTATTTTTTTAATCTTAAAATATTATGTTTAACTTGTGTAATAATTTAATAAAGTTTTGTATTCTTCCGACTCCATAGTCATGCTGTTAAATTAGTTTTGTAGGTTGTATTTGATACAATCTTTTATTTTAATGAATCTTGTGAGATTAATTATTTTATACCAATGAAAATTCTATTTTACGCAAACAAGCCAACGATGGGCTGTTTCCGTAAATTTATGTATTATTTATTTATTTATTTATTTATTTATTTATTTATTCTTTTGCACATTACTAGCGAGGCTAATCTTAGGCATTATTTAACACAACCTAGGGAGGTTATGAAAAATTTAGGGTGCTCTTAAGGTAATATGAATAACAAGAATCAAAAATAGGTGTAAATTCGAAATAAAATTTAGTCAAGGTAGCAAATATATTATTTAATAAATAACGATTAATACACTATAGGACATAAACATAAATATGATATATAATATATGCTTCTTATGCATACATATTATATAATATAATATATATCAATATATACATTACAATATGATTATAAATACATAATTACAAAGTCAGTTGCTTCCGATTCTTCGTTCAGAAATGTTTACGCACTTTTCTTTTAAATTTCTATTTAAAGAAAGTGCAACTTCTATACACTTTTCTATTAGACGCTGTATAAAGTTCGAAGAACTTCATTATTTATACAACACAATAAATAATATCGGAATAAACCAGAAGCATCAAATTTCACCTAGTGATAGGTTCAAGATCGTGTTGCGCTATAAATGAAAAATCTCATCACAGTCGCTGAAAAGAATTTCAAGAAAACTAAAGATTTCTCATCTTCGATAATACAATAACTAACTATGTATTTCTGTGTTACTGGCGATCACTTTAAAACCAGTTGGGGTTCGAACCCAGCAAGATTGTGCTATTGCTATTATTAAGCTGTAAAAGGAAATCGATAACAAAATTAAAACCCGTATGATAGTTTATACGTCTGATAAAAACTCTGTACCGGTTGAAAGAACACTATTTTTCACACACATCTTTATGGAACATTATAGAATTTTGATATTAATTCAACGTAAATTATTAATATGATGAAATTTATTAATTTTAGACACAGTATAAAATCTAAAATTTAAGTATTAAATGATTTTCGGAGTTATTGCGTTGTCATCTTGAATTAGACGTGTACCGCGGTTTGAAGTAACACGTATTCAGCGGATGCCTACAGAAATAGACGCTGAATACGATAAAACATCAAATGTCGATATTTACATTGGTATTGGGATCTGCAAATTTTATGGACGGATATAAATCGAAGAGCGACTTCGCTATATCAAGACGGATGGAATTCTAAATAAAATTGAAAATGGTCCCTATTTCAGTATTTCACGAAAATCTTTTGTGCGTCACTGAATAATGGATGGACTTTCATGTTTTATGAAAAATTATTAATTTAATATAAATGAATATTTCTGTAGTTAATATAGATAACTTATCTTTACTAATACATTAAAGTGAAAAGGTTTGTTTATTTTGATTTGGCTCCAAAACGGCTGAATCGGATTGAAATATTCTTTCTCTGCTAGAAAGCTGTATTATCATTACCACAGGAAAATCAATTTCGAAAATGTAAAAATAATTCGGGTCGGTCCCAGGACGGACAGCTGGAAATGAAAAATAATCATGCAAGTAATGCGATTGTCGTTTTTCATAAGTATCAGTAATATATAAATTCGAAGACAAAGTTATCATTATATAATCAATACAGATCAAAATAATAAACTTACGAACATACCGAAAAGAAACCAAATTATTGTGTTTTAAAATTTATAAATCATTCAGTAACATATTGTAGATATACAAAAACTAATTATAATTAATTATTATTATGATTATTAACGATTATATATGTACACACATAAATGTATCGATAAAAAAGATTTCCCTTAAAGTTTTCTATGAAAATTTGACAAATAATCTTATTTACAGACGGCATATTCTGATGAAGCGACGTCATTGGCCGGCGATCGGCAAGTGTATGCGCCTTGCGGCTTCTACAAGGGTTGTCGTGTGGCCATAAAGAACGTTGAGAAACAGCGCATAGACCTTACCCGACCTTTGCTCTTGGAATTAAAGAAAATGAAGGACCTCGAACACGATCATCTAGCTAGGTTTTATGGTGCTTGTGTAGACCCGCCGCATTGCTGCTTACTCACGGAGTATTGCCCCAAAGGGTCTTTGCAGGACATCTTGGAGAATGACACGATTAAACTGGACTGGATGTTTAAAGTTAGCTTGATGCACGACATCGTTCGGGTGAGTATTATTAATAATAATAATCATACAACGAACAGTACAGTGAGAAACTTCCTCGAGCAATGTACGGGGTAATGGAATATGACACTTTGTTATCTAGGTGAGCGAATGGCGGCTGCGAAAGACCGAATTAGGATACGTAGGGGAATGTTTCAGGATGATTGTTTGAGCTTAATATAATTTTTCTCTCATTGAATCTGAATTCTTCAAGCTTCAGCATATTTGTGATTTTAGCAATCTAATTAGAATAGAGTTGGGAACGGAAGTGCGCGATTCTCCATGTTGAAAAAGGTGTCTGTCTTACGGTATTAGCGACAAAGTAGCTTTTGCTGGCTGACCAACTTAAGCATAGAGGGCTTAAATCTTGAAATCTACGAATGGGATTTTGAAGCGATTTTTTTTTTTTAGATACATTCATAATATTATAATAATTTATTTATGTTTCCGAAGAAATTAAGAGTATCAACAATACATCATTTTATCGTTTTTATCACAAAAAATAAAATTGAGTAGTGCATTTAACTTAAAACTAATTAGGTAGGTAAACAACTGCAATCAGCAAACTAGTAATACAGATTTTTGTTTTATAATTATTGTAATTTACTTCATTTCACAACACAACCTCATTTGATCGTCTAATTTACCTATATTAAATGCTGCTTTTAATATTGACTCCAAACTTAAAAATTTAAGAATAGAATAAAGACAACAACTACTTATGCTTATTTAATTCTTAGGTATATTATTTTGTGATTACAATTAGGCTCAAAGTTTGGAAAATTATTATAACCATATACATATCAAAATCAATATTGTTTACTTTTTTTTCTACAACAGGGAATGCATTACCTACACGGCACCGACATAAGATCGCACGGAGCACTGAAATCAAGTAACTGCGTTGTGGATTCACGTTTCGTCCTGAAAATCACCGATTTCGGCCTTCACGCGTTACGAACTGCTGAAAAAGATTCTAAAGCACACAGCTATTGGACTCGTAAGTGCAAATCTTTTTATAGCTAAAGATAATTGAATATTCTCTCTTTAACTTAAATATCCTTATTATTATGTCAGACTTTAATGTAGTTGACGGTTTCAGCAATTGATTTATTTTTGCCACTTTTACAAGCATCATGATAGACAATAATATGAATTTTGTTGATAGTCACTATATTTCATAAAAAAATTGAAGTACCTTTTTCCCATACAATTGCCTTACTTTTTGTAAAAAATTTAAGATATTTTCTACTCCTGAAAATCGTATAGTAATATTATAAAAACTAAACATAACTAGATTAATGAGCTGCGATACTCTAAAGTAATTTAATTCTAGAAACTTTTCTGCAAAAAATAAAATCAAACAAACGAAATCTACCGCTTTATTCATTATTTAGTATTTAATACTCAACTACATTGTGATCTCCTGTCCACTTGCGTATTCATATACTTGTTAACCAACAATTAAAAGTTGCTATAACTAGTTGAAACAAGTCAGCTTAAATATCATGCCGCGGGTGTACTTAACCAACATAGATAATGAGGCCCACTCTAATGTGTGTTATTAATGCAGGTTTATTATGGACCGCGCCGGAATTACTTCGGATGTCCGAACCACCACTAGAAGGGACTCAGAAAGGGGACGTTTATTCATTTGGAATTATTATGCATGAGATAGTTAACAGGCAGGGCGCCTTTTGGTTGGGACCCGGGATAGATGTGGCCCCAAAAGGTAAGAAAAGTGTTATAAAACTGGCATTCATATGTCCCTCGTTATATTCGACCTGGTTCACTTTTTTGTAATAACTCAACTATGCAATAATTAAGTGAATTGAAAAAAATGTGTTACTATTTCTGATTTGAATTCAAATTTTGATACGTTAAAAAGTTTTTTATATTAGATCCCACAATGTGTGATGTTGGAAGGTTTGTTTGGAGTCTTAGATAGATGATAATCTAATTTAAAAAGTTTATAATCGACAAATTTATAAAATATCCAGGATGTTATACTAAATATTGGCTTATTTATTTATGTTGCAATAGAACTTTAGAGCTCTATTTCCATTTCGGATCGGAAATTGTCGATAAATATAACTAAAGATAATTGTGAACCCGAATTTAAATATCCTTATTATTATGTCAGACTTTAATGTAGTTGACGGTTTCAGCAAATTGATTTATTTTTGCCGCTTTTACAAGCATTATTATAGACAATAAAATAGTTATAGTCGTATGTTGATCGAATATTGATAACAATATAATGAATATTTTGTGTCCTCAAACACGTGTTTGTGTTTATATTATAAAGTAAAGCTAAGTTTATTGATGTTTCATCGATCTAGTTCCCGTTTTGCAGAATTATTTAAACTGAAATGAATGTTATTGTGTTGGCGTCCTAAATTTATTTTTCTCCTAATCAATTCCTCAAGTCAACTAGGATGATCAACCCTTAATGCCCTAATTAAACAGAAAATAACCTTAATATAAAATTGTTACACCACAAGATATAAATAGGGCTCTGCCACGGAGGCGGTGTTTCCAAATTATTTTATAATATTTTATTCATTGATACTTTTTTAATGTAATACTTTTTTACTTTAAAATTAAGCCACAATGGTCCCTATTTCAGAGATTATAGAGAGCGTAATCGCCAGCTGTATCCGCCCGAACACAACACACCATCGTTCTTGCGAAGCGGATGAGGCGACGGAGCTTATGCGCCGCTGCTGGGCTGAAGAGCCAAACGAGAGACCTGACTTTGGCCACCTCAAAGGGGCTATACGACGTCTCAATAAGTAATATTTATGTACATACCTTTGTCTACTAACCACTAATCCGTAGCATCACTTCTACCAAATAGTCCATTTCATTGGATTGTAACCTTCACTATCACCTCTTTTTCATTAGAACAATATCTGCTATAAAATAGGAAATAACCAAAGACTAAGAAAATATTAAGAAACTACTAAAAGGTGCAAAATTAGCATTTTAAAATATTGTTGTGCAATTTTTGCTATTGTCGGTTCTGTTTGAAATAGTTAAATTACGAGATTAGTGATTTCCTCATTAATCTCGTAATTTAACTATTTCAACTAACGTTTTCACTATGTACTTTATGGTGTTATAAAATATTTTTGAATTTTTTTGGATCATTGAAATTTGAATGTTGTAAATAATGTTAACCCTATCTTACTTGAACTGCTTTTATAACTTAAATTTATTCATAGCCTTTAAGATATTTAATAGGATATGAAGTAAATTGCAGTTTTTATCTGCATCAAGTCTGTGATTCTATAATTATTTCAAATTGCTTAAGGATTTCTACTGTTCTTATTCAAATAGCTCCTTAAGCTAGTTTACCGGTTGTAGGTCCCCATTTTACAGGGAACCGTCTGGGTGGGTACCACCGCGGTGCCTATTTCAACCGCAAGGCAGTAGTGTGAAAACACTACTGTGTTCCGGTTTGAAGGGCACCGTAGCCAGCGTATTTTCTAGGTAAATGAGACTTAACACCCTAGGTCTCACGGTAGGCAGCGCGTTGGTGACACCATTAGTATTGCCAATGTCTATGGGCGTCGGTGACCACTTTCAATCAGGTGGCCCGACTGCTCGTCTGCCTGCGTTAGCAATTAATTATAGCAAGAAAAAAGCAAGTCATTGCATTTTAACCGGCTTCCCAAAAGAAGGAGATATTAAATTTGGAGCATAATTGTACTTTTATATATGTTTTCTCGTTACTTTGTTCCTTTTTGATAGTTTGTTACCCCTCTTCGTTTATTCGGTAGGTTAGTAGATGTCATGTGGTATTTTTTTGTTTTATATAATCAGTATTTTTTTAATATTATAGAAATAAAAAAAAAATCGTCAAACATCATTACCCTGTGAAAAAATTGAATACCTTGACAAAAGTATTAAGTAGTTAAAAAAATTAATTACGTGATTTCAAAGTGTTCAAAGCATTTAATTTTAAAATAGAGTCATTTTATGCGGGTAGAAAGTGACATAGAAGATATTTTGATTTATATCTCATGATATATCAGTGATATAAAAGACGGCAAAAATCGAAAAAACAGGAATGGTGATCCTGACCAAATGTTATAAAGTAAATTAAAATAATGTGTCATGAAATATTATAACAAAAGATACGCAAATTTTTTCACTTATGGAGGTAGTCATATAAGTACATTATAAATCCTTATGCATTTAATTACAACTACTTATAAATGTATTTCTTATTAAGATAAACACTGCAATAATATATTTATAATATGCCGGCAAACTGCAAACGTACGCAGCAGATTTTCATTGTTGTTTCCTAGTTGGTTAGGGCAATGTGGGCTGATCACCCGTTGGCCTGTATAGTAAAATGAACCATGCGACGGATGCAAGAAGGAAAATATTATTATTAATATGCTGGCAATATTGTTTTTAAATTTTTGAAGTCAGTCATAATGATAATAATAATGTTCTCTAGTCGATTATGACTACGGCGGCCGATCTATATTAGAGATCAGCCAACTACGCAGGAGATATTATAGTGCACAAGTCTACGCGCATACACAGGCGCACTCTCTGTTCCTTTATGCTCTCAAAGCCCGATGGGATGAATGACCGACACGATCGGAGAGAGAAGAGCGCAGGACTGAATTTTTACGTGCCCATCCCACGCATAAATTATTTTACTTTTCAGACAATTGGGTGATTAGCCCAAATTGCCCTAACCAACTAAGAAACAATAATAAAATTTGTTGAGTCCCTGCAGGATTCGAACCCATGACCTCCGGTTTCTAAAGCACACGCCCTTACCACTAGGCTACGAAGTCATCATAATTAATATTTAAACAGTCCTTTAAATATCTTATTATTAGATCTAAAATTAACCTTTTCAATTAAATACCTGGACTGATCGATTATTTTATTATAATGTACATATCAATACAAGACTGAATTTTATATTGAAATTATATAACTATATAAAATAAAAACTTTTATTTCCATGCTTTACTGTCTTGGTTTAATTTTATATATTATACATTTGTAAGTTCATTTAGTTTATCAGGTCTATGAAAGTAACAATATTCAAAATTTGTTAGTCTCTACTGAAAATAATACTTTATTTAACTTCTGAAGCATTTAGTTAGTGAAAGAACCCAAGACTATTTAGAAGAAAAGAAAAAATGCGAAGAACTTCTATATCAATTATTACCTAAGTAAGTACTGTGACAAAAAGTAATCAATAATACCTTTTTAAACATCACATTTACGAGACCATTTAAAGAGGTCTCATATTTATAATATAATAGCCACATTAGACTATGATAATAGTTTTAATTCTTTTTATGTTAATTCTTATATCTTTATTTACCAATTTATTTTGATCAAATCAGATATGAATATACTTCGAATTTTTATCCCACGAAATCAGAAAGTTTTTTCCATTAGGTGTATATTTCATTTTGTATTTCGACTTTGACACCATATTTCGGAAAATCCCTAAATATTATTGTCGTGGAAGCAATTTTTATTTTATAAATAAAATTGGATTTAAAAAGAATTCTTAGGGGTAACGGGATACTAACACGAAGGAAATTACTTCTAGGTCAGTGGCGTCTCAGCTTATAAACGGACAATCTGTGGTGGCCGAGACGTTCGAGAGCGTCACCATTTATTTCTCCGATATCGTCGGATTCACGGCGCTATCGGCCTCTTCCACGCCGATGCAAGTCGTTGATCTGCTAAATGATCTCTACACGTGCTTCGATTCGATCGTTGAAAACTACGACGTTTATAAGGTATGGAGTTGTACACATTAGGTTTATGTATTTTATCTTGGACAAGTTAAAAGACACAAGCGGATTCGTACAAGTTCAATCATATTCTGTCTAAATAAATTTACTATCGCAAGTGCTACTAATATCCCCTAAGGTTGCTTTTTTGGGGGTAGAAGAAAGAGTGTACATAATTAGCTTGGTTTTTAATTGTGATATAATGATGGTTTTTAATTAATAATAACTGCCTCCGTAGCCTAGTGGTATGGATGTGTGCTTTAGAAACCGGAGGTTCAAATCCTGTGGGGACACAACAAATTTTCATTTTTGTTTCCTCGTTGGTTAGGGCAATTTGGGTCGATCACCCAGTTTTCTGAAAAGTAAGATGATCAATGCGTCGGATGGGCATGTAAAAAGTCGGTCCTCCCATCAACCCGCATTGGACCACCGTGGTGGAATACGGTCCAAACCCCCCAATGGGAAGGGGTGTATTAGTGGAGGCCTATGTCCAGCAGTGGACAATTAAAGGCTGATGATGCATGCATGCAATTAATAATGTGCGTCACTTTCTAAATAGCTCAACATTATTAATTCTAGTTAAGTCTAGGTAGCAATTTAAGAGTTTTATTTATAGACTAGCTAGTTACCAAAACAAATTAAAATGACAACTTAACTACTCTTGTAGTTTGATAACACCGACCTGTATATCTGATACCAAATAGTTGGTTATTTTATTGCAATGACAGCTACTATAACATGAAGTAATTAATAGAAACTAATTATGATCATTCTATAAACTTTAAAAATGGAAGATATGTATAATATATAAGGCTATGTTTTTGATGCTTATCTTCTTCCCATAGGTTGAAACAATAGGTGACGCTTACATGGTTGTATCCGGGCTACCTGAGCGTAATGGCACCCGACACGCATGCGAAATATCGCGAATGGCTTTAGCCCTACTCGACGCTGTTAGGAGATTTCGTATAAGACACAGGCCACACGATCAGCTCAAGCTCAGAATCGGTTTACACTCAGGTAATTATTTTGACTAATTTTTATACTGATTTTGAACTTATACTTATCTGTAGAAGGATATAAGATGAGATGTTTTTTTTTATATTTATCAAACTCTTATATCTTGTGCAAGTTAAAGAATAAGTAGTGTTAAAGAATGTTCAAAAAGTTTTGAAAAGATAAAAGTCTAAAGTATAATATGAAATCTAATTCATTTTACTTGGCGTGTTCAATCATGGGATCCCCTTGTGCAATAACAAACGTAAGAGTGTTTTTTTTATCTAAAAATTAACAATGGGACGATAAATCAAACCTTTCGTCACTTAATATATTAGCATAAAAAATTGTTGTTTCAAAATATTTTTTTTTACTGCATGACTAATTGTCAATGATTAGAATAAGAATTGGAATTGAGAATTGCTTCTTTTTTAAATACTCTGTACCCGATACGGCATACTTACACCCTTAGACGACATAAAGCTTAAATAAATACAAAACAAATAAAGTTTAAGTACTGTTTACTTAAACTGAACAAAAATATTTGCCATTGTTGCGGTTGCGCTGGATTGGTAGTTCTATCACTTACTTACAATAAAATATTACATAATTATCTTTTCTTACCAGGTCCATGCGTTGCGGGTGTTGTTGGCTTAAAAATGCCCAGATACTGCTTATTCGGGGATACAGTGAATACAGCTTCTCGGATGGAATCAAACGGTGAAGCTCTTAGAATACATGTTTCACCAACAACGAAGGCACTGCTGGACACCTTTGGAACATTCCGCTTAGAATGTAGGGGAGAGGTAGCCATGAAGGTACAATCAATTAACAATGGAGCTGAAAAAATGTTTTATAATGTGCATAAAATGTATATAATGGTTTTCTGTTTTTGCAGGGCAAAGGAGTTCTAGTCACATACTGGTTATTGGGCGAAATTATAGATCCAAATGCACCTAAAGAGAAACCTTTGGCAAAACTGCAGGCGCAGTCTAACGTGAGCGGATCACTGTCACATTTAACGCCGTTCAAACAACGACTTGATCATGGATCAAGATCATCCAGTAGGCGAGGTTCTGCAGTTTTTCAGCCTCAGAAGACAAACGATCTTATCAAACTGGAAGGAGACGTACAACCATTTCTTCAAGTCATAAAAATGCAACGGCAGAATTCCGAGCCCGCTGAACCCGTGACAAATGGAGTGACAGATCATTGTAAAGATGCAGAATTCAATGCTCATAATTCAATAGCGCTAAATGTTAGCACTCTAAATCATACTTCCGTGAGTCAGAGTGGCCAGCCCAAAGTAAAACTTAAAGATTGCCAAGCTAACTCAATAGGCAATCATAAGTCGAATAAAATGGGTAATAATAACTGGATTCCAAAGATGCCTACAGCAAGTTCCTTTGATAACGGTACTAAAAAAGGCGCCGAGTCCCTTAAGGACTATAGTAGCGTACCCTCTTATCTAAGCCGGAAACGCCCAACGACTCTATTGTATAGAAATAATTTATGTAGATGTTACCCAGTACAAGGTGTCTTAACTAAAGTTACTGTTGTGTCAACGAGAGAATTGTTAGGAAATTCGTAGGCTGTTTCGTCTTTATGTATTAGTAATATAGTGTGTCGAAAAATGTATGAGATCTAACGCTCACTTTTAGAGTCATTCCTTAAAGTTTTATTCTATATTATCTTGATGTTGTATTAAATATTTATCCATTGTTACAACGTTTAAGCGGAATGTACTTAACGCAATATTGTACTTATTATTTACAAAAGAAATGAGACTAGGTTGTACATAGTAGTTGACTAAGCATTTATTTATTGTATATATTATTGTACTAGATATAACTTTATTGTGATCTTAGATGTTATGAATTGTTTTAAATGTAAAAAGAAATATGAATGTTTCAATTACAGTTCAGAAAATTAAAAGATGAAAAATTTGCGTCCTTATTTTCACCCTTTAATTAATAAATGGTGAAGAACAAGTATACCTTTTGTTCGTCACCAGTAATGCAAAACAAACTATTAATACACAATGTAAATTACTATGGTTCAGCATGAGAAGCCACTTTAAATAAAATGTTTATATTATGCATATCTCTTATCATTCAAGGCTGCCATAAATGATTTTTAAGGTTTAACTAGTTACTATCTATTAAAAGAATACACACGAAGGATGATACATAAATAAAGAGCTTTTTACAATTAACTTATTGTATTTTAAGTTTTAAGTTTACATAATATACTAGCAGACCCTGCCACGCGTACCAGCGGCTAGGATTTACTTATTTAACATTCATAATACACAATTTAAGGGCTTTAATAATAAATGGAAAGATAATATCAGTCATGAGGACCACCTTTTTTTATTAAATATATGTTATTTGTAAAATAAAAGTGACCTCGATGGTGCTATCTGAATACGATGAAAATAACACTGAAATAGAATCTATTGGATTGGTATTTAAAGTGGATAGACTGAAGACAATTTTTCAAAATATTCCTACTGTTGATATCGTGAAAAACTCTATACGTAGGAGTTGGTTTAAATTTTTAATTGTTTTTATAATTCTATATAGTTTTCTATTAAAATGTTATAATTTGTATGAATATGGAGAACAAGCAGCAAACACATAATTTTAACGTTTTAGTTGCATAGTTATTAAAAAAACAAAAGTTGATTTGTCGCAAACGTAAAGAAACAACTATCGTAAGTAATAATTATTAACGAATATATACAGTACCTTCAATCGTATCCGCCTTTGAATATGCCATGAAAATATTTTCTTTATATAGGATACAACATCACTTTAATGCCTCCGCCGCCTAGTGGTAAGGGTGTGCTCTTTAGAAACCGGAGGTCGTGGGTTCAAATGCTGCGAGACACAACAAATTTTCATTGTGGTTTGGTTAGGGCAGTTTGGGCCGATCACCCAATTGTCTGAAAGGTAAGATGAAGCCGCATTGGACCAGCGTGTTGGGATACGGTCCAAAAACCCTCTTATCGAGAAGGCATGCATTAGGCGAGGCCTATGTCCAGCAGTGGACTAACACCTGATGATGATGATGAACACTTTTATTTAATTTTGCTATGTAAAAATGATACAATTTACAATTTTACATGCATGTTAAGAACTTATTTTATTCATTTCCTTTTTTTATTAAATTTCCTGTTATAAAATAACGGCGTTATAAAATGGCAGTTTTGTTTTTAACAATTTTTAACATTTATCATAAAATAACTTACCAAAATTAATGATTTTTTAGTAAATACTTTTTAGTGTCCCAATTCTCTTAATATCCATAAAAAGTTTAAACTATTAAACAGCGCCATCTATTGACACACACAACGCAATCATATGATATTGCAATCATCATAATGTTATATAGCTAGTATTTCATCAATAATACAAAATAAAGTATAAAATCAATATGGCTATAAATAAATTAAGCCTGTTCTATCTTTCAGTTGGATTAAACTGCACATGGTGTGCAACTTTAATTTAAAATCGTTTAATTAGTTTAGAGTCCATCGCGGACAAACAACGTGACACCATCAAGATTTACAGTTATGAACTAAAGAAAAAAATCTTTCTATAAATATGTAGTTTAATTACAGGTTTAAAAATAGGAAACATAATTTATAATTTTATGCCAAGTTTATTCTACAAACAAAATTTGTTTAAAAAAATATTATTCTCATATAAACCTTTTATTTGGTAAATTGTTCGTATTTTTTATAATATAATGCGATTTATCAGGAAGAATTTACAGAATAGTTACAGTACAGGTTACAGTTGTATAAGCGGTATAAACCCTAGAAATATTAATATTAACATTGTTTAAAAGGAACCAAAATTAAGTTTAAATTAAAACAAAAACATTCTCAGGAAGTGCTTAAACTTTTCTAAGAGTTTTACTACGCAGACCATTATAGCCACAAAAATTGCATAAATTCTATTTGTTGCACGTTTTTTGTAATACAACAACAGAGCAGATAGTCTATTAGAAAACTACGAGTTGAGTACTGATATTAACTTGAACTGTTTTGTATTTTGATAAATAAATTATAACACATTCATCCATTTATGTACTTTTAAGTCAATATGATACGTAAAACGCATTTCAGAAATCACTCCAACTGCTAAATCCTTTTCATTTATTACTGAATGTAACATTGATTAATAAATGCAGTGTGAATTTTCTTGCGTTTTCTTAAAATTATATATGATTGAACTTTTGTATGGCCATTTCTAATTTATTTTGTCCAATAGCCTTGATGTATATTCCAAAGACTATTAATATCTCGCTCAATTCTAAGAAATTCTAAGTCTTCCTTCATATTTCAGTTTTAAAAATTTGATTAATCGCGAACAAAACCAACTCTTTATTAAGTAAAAATTTAATGACGTCGATAAATATGCAGATTAATGAGACCTAACACTAGCCTTTAGGAACTCGAGAGGTTTCTTGAGACTTGAAAGACTAATAACAAATGCCCATTAAGAATAATTTTGCCCTAGGTATTCCAAATAGTGTAATATCTCAAACTATTTTTATGTAAAAGTTGTGTCCGAGTTTGAGTAGAAGCATATTTTTATCTACTTTATCAAATGCCTCATTAAAATCCATGAAAGTGACTTCAATTCAACCATTTAAATGGACACGAAACTATCAATATTTTTGGACTACATTATACAACTTTTCTACAGACTCCTTCATAAGGAGACTACTGCGTAATTCACAATCCAAATTCACTTTGTTAAGTGAAATATTTTATTAAGTGAATTATTTTATTATTCTCTTATCTTATTTTCACCTTTTATGGATAAGTATGTGGTGTATTTACCCTTTTTGTTCTTAAATATTCACTGATATTCTTTGAAAATCTCTCATCTCTATAATTCAGTAATTAATCCTTGAAACATAGCAACATATAACTTGTCTAATGCAAGGACTATTTTACAAATTTCTGTATTAAAAATACTGTCTGGTCTTAAAGATATCGAAGCAATCACCCTATAAATTGCTGACCTACAAATTTCATTTAGATTAAATCAAATAGATAACGACTGCCTTCAGGAGATTTCGTTAGATAATTGTCGTACGTTCTAAATTTTTATTGTAATACACCTGCCTGAACAAGTTTCATTTTAAATAATCATGATGATTTTTTGTTATTTTTCTTATATGGTCTTTAGAATTTTGTTTTTAAAGCGATCCTATAATTGTATTAATAGTAATATGACCCGGGCTTTGTGCAAATTGGACCCTAAACCGTTATAAACAAAAAGTACAAATTCCCTGGGTAACAGATTAGGAAGAGTCTGCTGTTCAGATATTGTTGCCGAGACAAAGGGCGCGTGGATTACATTGCGCTCTGACGTAGAGTGGGCCATAGTTCAGAGACGGGGCTGCCTCGGTGGCCAGCGTTCATGTGGTTGCAGAAGAATTAGAAAGCGTTACTGTGAACCCACCGTTAGGGCGACAGGAAGGAACATCGTTTTAGTTAGTGTAAGTCTGACGTACACAGGGTACGTACGGTTGCGTTCTTTGCCGCAACGACGGCACATGCGTAGGCAAAAAAAGGTGGGATGCCTAAACTTCTGATAGGTTCTCGTTGATCGTGCAGGTGGGAGCCACAATAGCTGAGGCTAGATCTAACCGAATCCTGACCGAGTAGGTTCTTTTTAGCTTAAAATAATTAAAATACGACGGTAGGAAGAGTAATATCATGGGGAAATTTGTATTACTTTCTCAAAGTCCAAATATCAGTCTATAAAGTATTATTTGTACGTTTTCTATCATATAAATATTTTTTCCGTTATATATCAATTATTATCTTGTAATGAAAACCAAACTTATCTATGTAGCAGGCAAATGTACATTACCTGTACTTATATACCACGTCGATTACTTTTGTTTTACCAGATACGAAATAAAAACATGTTTTGTTGTATTATTTGCCTTGAAATTATTACTTGTTACGTCGGTTATTACAATTCGATATGTGTCCGCCCATGTCACACCTTTGTCTATTTTCTGTATATTATTATGAATAATGTACGTTTTGCGACAATTGAAATTTTTGTCCAAAAAAATTACAGGAATAATTACGTATAATAGACATATTTTATATTTATTTTACAGTTAATGGTATAGCAAAAATTTTAGAACATGAAAAAATTCCTGTCTAACATTTCTTTTACAACTCCAGTCTATGTTTCGGATAAAATTAAAAAGCAACAAACTAAATAAACAAGCAAATATGCGATATATTAATGTTTGTTTATATTTTATCGCTTATTAGAATTCATGCAGTTAACCTAACTAAGTATATCTTTTAAAATATTACTATATAAATATTTAAATGTTTAGAGGTTAGGAGGGTCTAACTTACTATAGCAAATGACAATCATTCTTTACTCTTCGGACTGACATTTTAAGAACCCATTGGACGCATGAGTCGTTTTCAGGCAATTAGATTATCAGCCCATATCGTTTTAATATACCATAAGTATAGCGTAACTAATACTTTTCCACGCTAGATACGAACCGATGGCCTCTGGTTTTTAAAAAGAGGGATATTTCGACAGTCTGTACTACTGTAAACAATTGAACAAATATTTTGCTTAGAAAACCCACACGAAATAACATTCTTAGCTATTTATTTTCTACAATAGATTGAACCAGCAATTTTCGTTGAATATACAATTACATAAAACGGTAAAAACTTTGAAAGAAGCGTTTCATTTGCTACACTAGTTATTAAATTTCAGATGTTTCCCCTCTGTGGGTAACAACGTAAATATTTATTAGTTTGCCTGTTTGTGAAAACTAAGTAAAGTGTTTCTAGTTTCTACCAAAGTTCTACAAAAATAAATATAAATAATATTTTTATTATTGATATACGCAGTTAAGAGTAAAGTTATAAAAATTTTATATAAACTAAAAAAATATATAACAAATATTTAAGCAATAAGCAAACATTGGATATATAGATAAGATTAAACAACCCCTAAATTATGTTATTAAATGTTTAGTAAGGTCTATTTTACCTTATACAAGACTGAAATCACTTTGCAGTTTTTAGCAGTATTACGGACCGTTTGATTTAAGATGTATAGGATTTTTGAAAAGCTTGAAAACTCTGAACATCCCCTTTTAGGACCTACTCTTTTCGGACTGTCAGCATGGGGATTGTGGCAGGAGCGAAAAGGCTTAAGCAGAATCATATACAATTCTATTCATTTTTTTGCGATTCTATTTGTATTGAGCCAGTATATTGAGTTGTGGCTCATTAGGTCCAATCTAGAAATGGCACTACGAAATTTGTCCGTGTCCATGCTTAGCACTGTGTGTGTAGTGAAAGCTGGAACATTCGTTGTTTGGCAGAAGCATTGGAGACGCGTCATTAATTACGTGTCGAATTCGGAAATGAAGCAACTGTCGAAGAATGACGTAACTACCACGAAAATTGTGAGAGGTTACATATCGTATTCAAGAAAAGTTACATACTTTATTGGAGTTTGGTCACTGCCACAGTATTGACGCTTATTTCGACGCCGTTAATAAGCTTTATTTCTTCGTCAATAAACGACGATTTAGCCAAAAACAAACTTAATATTAATCCAGAAATTATCAGTTCATGGGTGCCATTTGATAAGACAGAAGGTGTGGGATATTGGGTTTTGGTTTTAGAGCACTCATTTATTTGTTGTTACGGCGGAGGCATCGTTGCGTATTATGATTCAAATGCAGTTGTCTTGATGTCTTTTTTTGCTGGCCAATTGAAATTATTAAAATCCAATTGCGAAAGGTTGTTTGAACAAGGAAGTAACGCCCTTAGCACTCAAGAGTATATTAACAGGATCCACGAATGCCATGTTCACCACATTAATTTACTCAAGTCAGTATATTACCGATAAACATAATATTATAATAATTTTAGTATAACCATATACCTTACAACTATCATACAATTTTCAGGTATTCCAAGATTCTTGATTCTTTGTTATCTCCAGTTTTGTTTTTATACGTCATTATCTGTTCACTGATGATTTGTGCAAGTGCTGTCCAGTTAACAACGGTCAGTAAAATATTTTATAATTCTTAGCCTAGCCGGTCAGGGAATAGTGGACCAATCGCTCAATTGCCTGAAAAGTAATATGATCCATGTTTCGTATGGGTATTTAAAACGTTAGTTCTGCGTATGATCTCTCGTCGGTGATGTCCGTTATTAGTCGTAATAAAGAAGAAATTCACCTGTGTTGGCGCATATACACAAGTACACTATGATGTCTCCTGCTACACTGGTTGATCTTATCTGATATATATTGGCTGCCGTAGTCGGCTTAGGCTCGGAGGGCATTATTATATATTATTATTTGTATATTTTATTATAAGTAATAATTTGCATTTTTTTTTCGTTGTAAATTATTCTTTTTAAATATATTGCACTAAATTATGGTATAAATAATTATTAAATTACAGGAAGGTACTTCAAGAATGCAACAAGTTTGGATAGCAGAGTACTTACTCGCATTAATTGCTCAACTGTTTCTGTACTGCTGGCACAGCAATGAAGTATCGATAATGGTATCTTTGCTAACTTTTTGTCTTTAATTTCTTACGTCACAAAAAACTTAATAAGGTTCGTCCACGGCTCAGTGCGTGCATTTCAAAATTGATTTTATTGAATATAGAGCAGCCAATGTTACTATAACTAATTAAAGCGTTATAATGATGAAAGATTTTTAAATCGACACAGTACTTCCTTAATTTTATCATTACAAACTTAGACACAAAAAATAAGTATTTTTTCTTTATAGTATTAGTATAGAAATATATTTTTAAATTTATTACTAAACAAACATTGATTAGAAAACCACCGTGGTTTGTTATTATACTGAAAAGGAGGTAACACTATGGAGTTATTTCAATTAAAAAAAACCAAAATAATTACAATCTACAGTAAAGTAACATTTTCGTTATTGCAATATAGCAAAGGTTTTCTTTCATTAAAATAACATAAAAAAATGGGAGAAGTGTGACAAACAAAAACCATACAACTATTTACTATTGCTAACTCTTAAGTTAATAACAAATATAAAAAAGAAAATGAAAAGAAGTGATTATGAAGACATACATTTTAAAGGCAATTCATTCTATTCAAAAATAACATTGAAATTGGCTTTATATTACTTCCTTTATATGTACATTTTTATTATAAGAAGAATATCTTGACCCTTCAAATAACTTAATAAAATTACAGAGTTTAGGAGTAGATGACGGTGTGTACGCCAGCGCTTGGTGGTGCCAAAATGTTGTGCTTCGACGTAATGTGTTGTTACTTATCGGAAAACTTAGAAAGAAGATTGTCTTTACTGCGGGACCATTTACAACGCTTTCCATTCCCACTTTTGTTGCAGTAAGTTTAACGTGTAATGTATATTAAATTGCTTTTTGTTTGCCATCTGGTTAACATTTTTTTTTTATTTTCAGATTCTAAAAGGATCTTACAGTTATTACACACTGATTAGCAAGAAACAAAACTAATTTAGATCAGGTTTTGTAAAATCAGTTCAATTTTATTTACATATATATTATACATATATGACAAAAGTTAATGTCTTAAACTTTTGTCATATATGTATAAAGTATATGTATAGGTCCCAGTCGAAATGAGTATTAGGAATACTATATAAGGTATAGGAGATATAGAGATATAGGGTATAGGAGAAAATTTGAAAACTCTATCAATTGGCTTGGAGAAAGAAGACTCAGTGATAGCTGTAGAAATGTATTTGTATTTAGTGAATTCAGTCGCAGCAACATCTTATAGTTAGGTACACTCAATAAAAAAAGTTGACCCTCACAATGCACGTAGTTTGTGTTTATTTTTTGTAGTTTTCTCTCACATCTTTCACAACGATTCTTCTTTTTTTTATCTGTGTTTGAATTTTAGATACTTATATATAATTTTAAAAAGCATCTGTAGAGTAATGTTATATTGAGAACATAATATATAACGAAATAACAAAATACATCTTACTATACAATCGTCAAACATCATTATATATCATGACCTTAAATTAATCTTATAGGTCTTTGTTATTTACTCCCATTAGGGTACAATTCACTGGATAAAATGAATAAACATTTTGAGAACATGACAGTCACAGTTTCATTTTCAAATATTACACTGATTATTTGTATCCAATAGTAGAATAAGACAAAATCAGTATTGGCAGATATGGGAAAGATATGGAGAGACAGAAACATTTCCAATAGGACCAAAATACACCTAGTTCGAACACTTGTCTTTTCTATCTTTCTATATGGTATGGAGACTCTGATTTTAAGATTAGCGGATAGGAGAAGAGTGGACGCTTGTTGAGCTGTTGTGTTGGTGTTGACTCCTTCAAATTCCATAGACTGCGTTCCGTACAAATAGATCTATACTTAAGAAGCTCAATATTGAAAGTAAAAGGCGCTTGTCTACGATCTGTTTATAGAAAGTCTTCAAATATTTCGGTCATATTACCCGTAGAGGTCCTGATAACTTGGAACGTCTGATGATTACGGGGAGAGTTAATTGCAAGAGATGCAGGGGCCGTAGTCCGAGATGTTGGACTGACCAAATATCTGCGCACTTCGGGATCTTAAATACCACTCTTTTTAAGGCTTCCGATCGCCAGAAATGGAAGCACAAAATTTAATTATAGGCGGTCACGAACCTCAGCAGTCAGGGTATCTATTCATGAGAGGGAGAATGATAAGATGAGCAGGACGTTTACTTGATGGACAGTAATATGTCCTGCCCATAAGAGAAACTGGGTGAAAAAAAGCAGGGTGCTCAGTGGAGTACCCTGCTTAAGTGTCTGCTCTTATGAGATGTTACGTCTGGTTTACCAAGTAAAAAGATAAGTCAAGCCAGAAACTTATAACACTACATTTTGCATTATTTTTCATATCACATAATCGCTTTCAGTTCCTGAAGTGTAAGTCCACGCTTCTAGGCCACAGTGTCTATATTTTTGCTTAATAAAATATTAATGTCTTGGCTTTTAATGCATTATTCTTGCTTTGTTTTCTGATTGAATGTTAAAAGCGTTTTTTTTAATTATATGAAGAATTTATTTCGTAATTCTGTTTTGGTGACCGATTTCGATAATGCCTGTTATGTATTTATGAATTTGCCTACTGAAATTAAAATTCATATTGACTTGCGCATACTTTATATCATCATGATATGACACATGTCTTAACGATAAGGGCTTAAAACGTTTAATATGGTTCAAAATTAATTACTTTTTTTGCAAATGTATCCTTTGGAATCTGACTAATATTATAGCAGCAACTATGCATAAATAGAATATAGTTAGTTGGTTTTAAGTTAAAGTGTTAAGTGCTTTTTTTTATATTTTTATTTCTTTAAAGCACTTTTCAAGAATATATTAATTAAAATAAAAATGGAAAAAATAAATAACTATGTTCTTTTATGATGGCAAATTGCAGTAGAGCGTAAATGAGGTATTTCGCGCTATAAATTTATCGTAATTGAAGTTAATAGGAATAGCATTAAACAAAACGGCAAAGTTAATGCCTAGTCTCCTAGTTACTGTCACTCAAAAATGTAGTATAGTGCGCATTAAGCACTGTGTGTTTTTAAAGATATGCTGTTTAGTTTAACTTGATGAATTGAAAGCTAAAATAAGGGCATTCTGGTAGGTCTTCTTTTTAGAATACACCGTCAGCAGTGTAAAACATTACTGTTTTCTAGTTTACAGGCAGCGTAGTCAATAGCGTAATCACTGGGTTAATAAGACGTAACACTTCATATCTTATGACGGTGAGTGGACTGGTCTTAAGCTGCGTTTTTAATGAGCAGGGCGTATCATTTACCATTAGCGAAGTCCCATCGTATCATCGCTTTTAGCTATAAAAAAGATACTTTTTGAATATTTCCTCAAACTTACACTATTATACCTATATATGTAAAAATAAAAAATATATATGTGTTATAGTTTTTTTTTAATATTTTCGATATTGAGAGCAAGATGAAGGACAATGCTTAGTTGTTACAACGAACAATTTCAATTTTCAATTTTTTGAAATTAAAGTCAATTTAAATAGTGCAATAGTATACAAAAAAATAATGTTTAGTTTATATTTTCGCGTGGCTCCTTACTGTTGAATATTTTCAACTTAAAAAAAAACTATATATAAAAGACAGAACATTGAAATCAATCATTGATAAGTCACGGTTCTTTTTTATTTGACTTTTAGTTGCTGAGCTATTTATCAAAGAATTTAAACAGCAATAATGATTAAAAATATTATACGTGAAATCACAACAAATATTGAAAATACAAGTTATCCTCTATTAGGGCCTAATTTAAAAGGTCTATTGATATTTGGTTTGCTAGATAACGATGTTAAATACATCAGATATTTTTTTAAACTAGTTCACATTAGTTCTCTATTTTTTGTCGTAAGTCAACTGATTGATTTGTATTTCACGAGACATGATTTTAAAAAAGCACTTTCAAACTTTTCCATTACGGCTCTGAGTATTGTTTCGGTAAGCAAAACCATATCGTGCCTATTGATGCAATCACATTTGAAAACTCAAATCAAGGCTATATCAGATTTTGAAGTGGATTATCTCAAAAATGAAGAAAATCATGTAAGAAGATTAATGAAAAAATATACATTTTACACAAGGATCGTAACAAACATGTATTGGTTTTTGGTTCTAATCACAAACATAGTAACGATTTCTTTGCCGTTTTTAAAATATGCCATAACTTCGACATATAGAGAGAATGTTAAAAATGGCACTGAACCTTATCCACAGATACTGAGTTCATGGTTTCCTTTCGATAATACAACGATGCCTGGTTATGTCTTTGCTAGCTTTATTCATATTATTATGGTAACCCAAGGTGCTGGAGTGATCGCTGTGTACGATACTTATGCCGTAGCTATAATGACCTTTCTTAAAGGTCACTTTATAATCCTTCGTGAAAATTGTAGACTAATTTTTGGGGATGAAGGTGTTATCATAACAAAAAAGATGTATTGAAGAAGATTAAAGAATGCCATAGACATCATAACTTTTTATTAACGTAATTATTAGTCTCCTCAATTTTATATGATTTAATATCGTGCAATTTAAAAGCTATTATGGCTATATATTTATACATTTTTTATTTTTACAGACAATATAAAAATTTAATATTTTCATATCACCGGTGATGTTTATATATGTTCTTGTGTGCTCAATCACAATTTGTTGCAGCGTGGTACAGCTGAATATGGTACGACCTTTAGATTTTGAGTGAAGTCTATGCTGTATTGCAAGGTATGCTACGATGAAATATTTCGTTTTTGTACTAAAAATATTGTCTTTTCTGTATTTATTGTAGGAAGATGTGTCAAACTCTCAAAAACTATGGGTGCTTGAATTTGCATCAGCACTTGCTGTTCAATTATTTTTATATTGCTGGCACAGCAACGAAATGGCTATTGAGGTATGTTAAAAGCTTCTATCTAAACTAATAACGGAGTCAAACTTTTATGTACAAAATAACAAAATGACGCTGTGACTTGTTTAAAATTGAGGTATGACCGATGCATCGGAATATATAATTAAACATTTGAAGCTATTTTATGCAATGTTCTAAAATCGAACTTATTTTTTAGCTACGGTCTCCAAAACTATCTGAATGTCGATATTCTAATTTGTTGTTTATGCAGCTTACTTTAAATTATTGACGAGGCTATTTTTGCCCGATTCCTCAAAATAGGTAGACTCAATACGGAGTGTATGTTTTTCATTTTTTATATATGTTTTGTATGTTGCTTCGCTCGTATACGATTCGATATCTGAGACGCTTTCCATTGGTCCCGTTTTTTTTAATAATTATGTAATTTGCAGTTAAATAGATATTTGAAAAATCAACAAATTACAAACGCTGCTAAAACCGTAAAAGATAGACATCAAGTATATTGACGTAAAATTGTAATCAGGCACATTCTGAGCTTATTTAAAATAATACACTTTAAGTTCACAAAAAAAAGTATGTAAAAAATCATCATTCTTTGTACATAAAATGTGTCCTAAATGATATTTTAATTAATTAAATACCTTTAAAGTTATCAAAGATTTAAAATGTGGTGGCAGAAAACGCGACGCAATTTGGTACGGAAAGCATGTTGTTACCTGCTTATACTGCGTAAAATAGGTATAGGTATAGTCGGTCGTATTTTTTGTTAAAATTTCACTTGTTACACTTGTCATATGTTACTTCGTTGCTCGGCTCCTAGTACTCTGATTTTGCTCTTTCACTACTTCACACTACTTTAAAATACGTTTAAAAAAAATCGTTCTATGTGCATTAAACGTGACATACATGAAACTTTTATTATATGATATTATGACCTTAAAAGATATTAGAGATTTGATAATAGGTCATACTTTTTTGATAAATTGTATATTTATTGTGTAAACGTTAAAAATCGTGGTCATCGGCGTTTTGCGTAGCATGCTAAATCTGTTTTAGCTTTACGTTACCCCGATCCTGGTTCAGTTTCATAAATAATGAAATTGGACTCGGAGAGTTCAGTGTATCTAGAGGGAAAAATTACTATAAAATAATTTGTTATTATGAGACATCAAAAAAATGAAAATATATTAAAGTAAATACTAAACTCGTTCTGAAGTAAAATTTTTGACTCTTAAAAAATTATAATTTTTTAGAGTGAACGCGTTGATCGGGGTGTTTCTGAGAGTAACTGGTGGAAATCAGACTTATTTGAACGCAAACTGATGATTCTGCTCTCGGGAAAACTGTCTCCAACAGTAATAATGAACGCTGGACCATTCACAGCCTTGTCTATCTCGACTTTTGTAGATGTAAGCAACGTGTACCAAAACTTGTTTTCTTTAAGCACTGTTTCTTATTTCTAATTTTAATAATAATTTAATTAAATTCATATAGTATCTTTGGCTTTTCTCATCCAGGCCATACCAGCCAGCAGTGGACTGACACAGGCTGATGATGATGATGATGGTGATGATGATGAGTATTAGAAAGTATACAATTTTGAATTATTTCGTTATTGTAGACAAAACAGTTAAATTGCCTTTACTTAGGGTGTCGATATTTTTTGCTACATAATAAAAAATAACATTATTTTCAGATCATGAAGGGGACATACAGCTTTTATACGTTATTTACGCAAATACAAGAAAAATAAAATTTCGTCAAATGCAACTGCAATAGAAATTTAAGAAAAATGCACTTATTAGAACAGGCTTAAAGAAAAGTTTGTGCTTTTTTTCGACTTTGCACCTAAAATTATAGAACAATTAAGCTTATTGTGTTTATTTTTGTTCTTATTTTCCATATTACAAAGTCATTACAGCGATCGTAGTCACGATGCAGACTAAGATATCAGGCGTCCTCTAGTAATTGTTGAGGCCAGATGTTCATTTGTAATTTTATATTTTGTGCCTCTGGACGATTTGAGGGACACTTTTCACCAGGAGTATTTGAAGGCAATAAGATTATTTTATATCTAATACTAGAACGTCCACGCTTTTGCCCATGCTATATTAAAATTATATGTGCTATTAAAGAATTTCGAAGTCTATTTATATTATGTGCTTTATTTACAAAATGTTTTGGGTTAACTGAAATATTTTGTTTTGATCTTTCACAGTTTACATCATTATTTTTATTTTTATGATATGTAGTAGGAGTTTCTAAAATTACTCTTAACCAAAAAAACTTTGTCTACAAATGTTTATTTAATTAATAATTCATCAATGTTATTTTCAGGAAGTGCAATATTTTACGACATCTTTATGTTTTTATATTATTTGTATCTCAAATTTTCCTAATTTAATAAATAGTTAAGGCGCCATCTGTGAAACTGTACACAAAACAAGTAAAGCTCTTAAGATTAGAAATTTACGATGTAACTTTAGTACGTAATTTTAAAGGTAGAGGGCAATAATTCATAAGTTTACCTATTCATATTGTGCTATTGAATAAAGGCTTAAATTTATTTCTGGCTCCTATTTATTTTAATGCATTAAAAGTGGTGCGCGTTTTAAAAATAAAATCAGTTTTTGCGTTTCATTTTAAGTTATAATATTCATGGGTGTTGGTAATGTAACTTTAAACTAAACTTTTCTTTAATTATATGATATACTGGGTAACTGTTTAAGAAAAAAAATGATATTGACAACAAAAGTTAATAGAATTTTAATATAATGTTTCCTTTTCAATTAAATTATTAGAACCCGTAATAACAGACATTAAATAGATTAAAAAATATGTACCAGTAATAGCGTGGTGGGGTACGGTCCAAACCCCCTAATGGATAGGGGTGTATTAAGGGAGGCCTATGTCCTGCAGTGGACTATCACAGGCTGATGATGTATGTATGTGTATGTAATATGGTCCACAATTTAGTTCCCTTTTATACTGTGAATGAATTCAGATTTGTTGTCGAATTTTAGACCGTTTATCAGATTTAAAGCAGAATTTATGGCGTTGCTGCGTCGTTTTAAGTCAAAATTCATTGGCAGTTGTTGCTAAATTAACGGTGTAGTTTTAAACCGTTTAAATGGTTATTTTTTATTTATATATTATCAATGCAATTTTCATTTATTAATTAAACTGAGTTATTATACTTATATTTAATGAAAAAAACAAATTCTTTATTAATACAGGCGAAAAGGGTATAGAAAAAAATTATGTCTTTCGGTGACTACCTATGCAAGAAAACTAATGCAATAATATATCATATAGCAAATATAATAAAATTTACTTCTGAACTCCTGAATAAAAAGTCGAGATATTTATTTATATCGTGCTATAACTAAATAAATAAATTAAATAAAACAAAGACAATATGTATGAGGCTCTATAAAATATGTAAAGGAAATCTGTATTATGAATTTACTGCAAAAAAATTGTTGCAATGCATACAATTTTAATACATTCGTAGTACTTGCAAGCTCACAAATCTTTGTTGATGTCAGGTGGTGCGATAAGTCTAGAAATTATTCCCCATATGTACGCTCACCGGACGGAATATATTTGCTGAAAAGGAAAAGTGCAGAAGGTGGAAATCTCACGGGACTTTTTCACGACACATGTGTAACGAGGTTTACATACTTAATCTTTTTGACACGGAAAAAATAGTAACACAATATAAGGCTAGATATTGTAAGCTTAAAATGTACAGAATAGATGTCATAAATTATGTCCCAACCGAAGAGTCGTTATATATTTAAAAGGTCTAATGTCCAAAATTAAATTTTATTTACTAAAATATTTATTTCTGATTAACTTAAAAGTTGTCCTTCTTTTTTGGTTTGAGTTAATGTGGTCTTTAATTTATACTGTTATAATAGTTAAAATATGTTTCGTTCAACCAAAGAAAAAAATGGAAGAGAGAATGAAGTTAAAAGTAAAAGATGTTATTGCTACTGTATATCCTAGGCTTTAGACGTATGTTTCTTACACATTTACTCAAAATCAAAATGTAATGATTATTACCGCAAATTATAATCAATACGCGGGTGAAACAATTTGTAAACTAAACTTGTGATTTAGTTCTCCGTGCAAATACACATATTGTTTGGTTTGTTAGAGCTTTTGATCTGTAAATTTTCTTTCAGCCACGCAGTCTTTTTTTGCTTACGAATGGAGTATATAAAGTCAATGTTAAACACAAAAGACTATATCTAAATAAACGTAAAAAAGGACTCTGATTGATCAAAGGATTTATATTGGTAGTGGAATACGGTAGTCCTTACCAAGTTGAGATAGAAGAAAAAAATAGATGTTCTTGGATATATGGGGAAATATGTTTCAAATCAGACGAAACATCGATATTCATGAAATGCGAAGACAACATACTTTGTTTCAAAAACCATTTATTTTTTCTATATGTTTACACTTAGTACTTGAGATAATATTAATACATTTTTATTTAAAGCAGGATAAGAATATGGACTTTTAATAATCATTTTCGAAGGTTATTGATGGTATTGTGAGAGTAATAATAAATTAAAAGAAGATAGGAGCACATTAAGACATTTCTGAACTTTCTACTGGAATATAGCTGTAAATGTGGTAAAGATGTAAACAAATTTGCAACTTTTTACGGAGGAAATTTTACCCCATGTTATCAAATTGTAATTTTTACACTGCTATTATATTTAAATCAATTTTTGTAGATTTAAACCCCACCTATAGCAACAAAAGAATTTACTCGAAATATTAACCACCAAGTCTTTATGGAGTCGATAGTCCAAGGAATGACCGACATCAAATCTCCGCAATCACAAGGCATAATTCGAATTCAATAAATATGTTAACAGATTTTTTCCGTACATAACTCTTGTCACTCCGTCATTTCACACGGCCGGCGTGTCATGTCCCTATTCGGGCAACTCGATGATCAAACCACATCTTCTAACCTGGAAACAACTTGGACCCATAAGCGTGAAGATTCATTTATTAGTGATAGTTATAGTCTTTTGTTTCAATATAGATATATACATATATATATTTTTGTGCCATGTTTGTTATCTTTTACATAAAACGCGATAAAATCCGTTAAGTCTTATACATATATATTTTAGACTATTTTTGTATATTCTGACATAATATAATCGATCTTTATCGATTTAATTTTTTATGTATTCGCAAAAAGAAATTATGCTATAAAAGCTATTATAATATATTATAAAGTCATGATATATAAAAGTTCATAATTCGAAATTAATTCCAATACAAAGTGAGAAATAAATATGATCGAATATTTTATGTATTTCATTTATTTTTTTTGTAACAAATATGATTAATTTTTTTATTAACAAACCGATTCAATGAATAGGCTGAAATGAAATTAATGTCACAAAGAAAACGATTTATAACACAAAATAAATGTATAAACAGTTTAATTTAGAACACGACGAATTTCTGAATTCATTTCTGTTCTATTATATGATACAATTAAAATTTTGTTCTGAAAACGGTACATTTTATTGTAAAGGATTCCGTGGTTTAATGACGATGAATGGTTTAATAATGGCTTGGCGTTAGGTGTTTGAAAAAGTTTTATATTAATTGATTATGTTCGACAACTTTGTGATAACATATATTGCATGGCAAATGAGAAATATGGCTATAACGATTTTAGGCATTTTATGTGCCATACATTTCTTGGGTATTTCTTTTCCGTCATTACAAAAAGAAACAAAGGGCGTTCGAAAACTACATTATACATTCAGCTAAGTGTCCTAACACAACTTTTTGTGCATTCGGTAAAAAGAAATTAGTTAAACGCTTTACTAAATTTCCATCTATAATAATTGATAATGCTTTTAAAAATTTAATTTAAAAAGATTTATTAATATCATAAAAATTATGAAATTATGTTTTATGTTATTGACAATGCTTTCTATCTATATCTATATAAAGCAAAATATGAGTCTACAATATTAGCTACTCTAAAAGACAGACACGAAAAAGTTCCTTTTGGATACCATTAAACAATCTGTAAGGACTTGCAAAAAGCTTTTAGAAAAGCTTTCAGTGTTCGAAATTCTACGTATCTTCTAAAGTGCTAGTTTGCTATCATGCTTTTTCTTTGGCACATACGTTATTACTGATTGCATCATAAAATTACATAAACTGACAAAGTACACTACGATTTTCTGTATTTTAAAATAATGGCGACGTATTCGGTGGTAAAGAGTTAATTATATTTACTTTAATTACATAAAGAATCAAGTTCACATACAAATATACCTCGAGACGGTAAGAAAATAAATGTTCATAGAAATATAATATAAGAATTGTTAGCACGATTTTATTGTTAATACATTTCTTTTTTAATATGTTCGTGAACATACAACACACTTACTATATTCAATAAGTAACTATTTTGTGTGTTGTGCAGTAGCGGAGGCCTATGTCTAGCAGTGGACTGACACAGGCTGAAGATGATGATGATAATGAATAGTTTTTAGGTTGCACGTGGAATAATTTTTGTAAGTTGTCATAATTTTTAGGATAATAAAAAAGACGTAGATTATAAAAAACACAGGCTAATGTTTCTTATCGCCTTTTATTACTTAAGAATTATGTTAAATTATACCCGACGATTAAAACTAAAAAAAAAATTCTGTCTGTGCCTGAGAAGAGTTTAAACAACGGGTAATATTTTAAAATATTTGAAGTTAAACATCATAAAAAACGTTAATCCGTATTACTTACACATATAAAAAGTATTAGGTTTAGGTAAAGTTAAGGTACTTGCGCTGTTAGATTTTAATTTGGTTTTTGATTTTTTGCCATGCTTCTGGAAAAAAAAAGTAATGAATTTTTATTAAAAGGAAAAAAATATAATGTAATAAGACTTCTTCTTATTCTTCTTTTATTTATAATGGCTCCACAAAAAGAAACTTGGTGATTCTGCTAATGTGAAAGTTTAGTAAAACAAGAAGATATAATAAGTCTTCCTGTATGCAAAGTGAAAATGTAAAAGGTATTTCATGCGCGTGAAATCGGCAAAAGAAACTAAGCGGGACTTATTTTTTTGTCATCTTTTACAATATAATAGAAACAATAAATAAACAAATAAAAGCATAAAAATATGATATTATCGGAAAAGCCTGGAGGGAGCATTCTATTACCAGAGTGTGTTTTTAAATAAAGTATTAGTAAATATATATTCGCTCGAAGGCTTTATATTATAGACCTGTTTAAGAAGTATCATTACGTAGAACATAGTTTATGTCATTCTTTCACGGTTTCGGCAGCATTCGAAGTTTGATCGCACGAGGTTGTGATTTTTTTGTCTAAATAAATATAAATATTTATTAAACCATTTAACACAAAATTATGAAAAAATATAACAAACAATAGGAATCTAATATCTATCTTTAAAAAAAATTATCAAAATCGGAGCACTAGGGGTAGAGCAATGAGGCAACATATTAAAAAAAACATACCCTCCGAAATGAGTATCTCCTTTTTTTGGGAAGTCGGTCGAAAAGCAAAATCCAAAAATTATATAAGGTGAATTGCTGTAACGTTATGATTGCTATGAAAGAATAAAAAATCACGTATGTATACGTACCATTAAATCAAAACTTTCACAAATGAATCTATTGATCACATTACATCATTTTCATGATTATGCACTTGTGCCAACGGTTTTTTCAATCTTCAAGCACTTCAGAATATTTCTTTTTTTTATCTTGTCAGTTCAGTTCCGCCTTCAATGCCGTCTTTATCTCGTCAAGCGTAGAGTAAAGTCGTCCTTTCATGGGCCTCTTCAGTTTAAGGAAAAAGAAAAAGTCACAGGGGGCTAGATCTGGGAAATACGGTCGCGGTTGCGGTTGCGGCATCATTAGTGTGTTGTTTTTGACCATGTCGGTTTTTAGGGCTGCACTAAATTTATCGGCAATGGAACAAATGACATTGAAGGAGACAAAACAGATAGTCATGAAATGGTGGCCACGTTTGTCTCTAAAACCGGCCATATTGCGACTATTCCTTTTGTTGGACAAACAACGGTTGTGGCAAAGTGGTAGTCTAGAATTTGTTTGCCATAGGTCGGTTCTGAAGTACGTAAAGAGAACTGCAACTGCCGCATCATCCTCCATCAGACAATGCGAGTTCTCACACCGCGCACAGAACAAAATAGTTTTTAGAGCAAGAAAACATAGAATAATATTATATATTTATTATATATATATATACTATCTTTTTAAATTGGAATATTCTTAACGCTAAATAAAGCTTCGAGATTGAAAAAACGAATCTTAAAGCTGTGTTTCCTTAAGATTATTTGCAATTGACAGGCCGTTGCTAAGAAAAATAATATTCTGACACCTTTCCTATCGTTTCATTCCGTATTCTTACTTAATATTTTTTAGAAATGTAAAAGTATGTTAACAATAACTCTGATATTGAAATGTTTTATAATTTCTCGTTATTAAAATATATGTACTATATAAATAGTTCTGAACAATAACATAAAAGGGTAGGGCTACACAAACTTGTCGAACTCGACTAGGCTTACCAACTATTTTTAAACACACAACGTCATTTTTACTATGCCTTAATTATATATTAGCACACATATGAATTTTTTTATTTTATGTCCTATTATCAAAAAGTTAAAAAAATGTTACTAAATTACGAAAAAAATCTATTTTAAATCAACTACGTATAATGAGAAGATATGTAAGATATTTAATCCTAATACATCGACGTCCTGTTAATTATTGTAATTATTGTAACACTCAGTGCGGATATAACTGGACCAGGGTGGTGGGATACGGTCCAAAAACCCCGTAACGGAGAAGGCGTGTGTTAAGGGAGGACTAAGTCCAGGAGTGGACTAACACATGCTGATGATGATTGTAAATAATATAATAAAAAAATAAAACGGCGTTAGAAAGCATAACCTTGTGCAAATACATTAAAAAAAGACTAAAACTTAACACTCTGATAAAGTGTACTACTTAAATTGATTAACAATAAAATCAACTGTTACATATATCAACATGTTTAAACTATCCTTTAAAAATATCACAAAAAATATAATAAGTCTATATAAGAGAGCGTAACAAAACCATTAAAGAATTATATAATGAAAGTATTAATAAAAGTAAATTCATTGAAAACGAATTAATGTATAAACATTAAACAATTCATAGACGATATTTTGATTAAATAAATACCTTAAAAGATATGAGAGATTTAAAACATAGCGGCAAAAATGGTAAAGCAGTTACACGCAGAGAACACGTTGTTATTCATTTACATTGCGCAAAATGGTTATATACTGTTTGAAGTCAATTGTATTTTTTTGTTAAAATGTCACTTGCGATTAAATGAATTAAAAATATCAGATTTAAAATGTAGGTGGCAAGTCGCAGCAATTACGTTTACAGAGCTCATTTTACTCTAGCTAATAGTGCTAAAATAGTTAATAGCTGATTGAAGCGTCATTTGTTTTTAGGTTGACTTGTTTGGAATAATTTCACTTGTTTTGTTTAAATTTCACGTTTTTTTATTATATATATATATAATGTAACCTGTTGTCGCTCCAACTTTTTTTGACTGGATCTCGTGCTCGTGGAGTAAACTGTTAGACATACATGAACAAACTAGTGTTGTATAAGTGTATAGCCAAGAGCACGTCTCCTGGCCGGTATGGCACTACATGAAGTAGCCACCACTTGGCATAGTGCGAGAGAAGGCCCAACACGCGCTGGAAGAGTTGCCCAGCTTGGTCGTGCAACGCCTGAAGTCGCAAGTGTGATAGCTAACGACCTTCGCTTCCTGCTTAGTCGCAGGATGCTGAAGAGAAAGGTCGTGAGGCGCCGTCCTGTACTTTTGAGGACGTGATGTCGAAGGAGCTGCGAAAGGGTCAGGAGGCCGAGGCGCCCTGGCTATCGCAGAGAAGGCGGGGCGAAGAGTGCGACGCAGCGTCTTCCCTGACATGAGCCTGGGTCGGTCAGTGCAAGAGTTGCCCGCTGCCCAGAGAAGGGCTCAAGGAGGACGTGCTGTTTGTTCCGGCAGGCGCCAAAGCGACGTTCCGGTGTCCCAACACCCTGGAGAGAAGAGGCCGAGAGGCTAGTCGCGCCGGTGCAAGACTGTGATCAGTGCCTGCGGCCCAGCTACAGCGATATGAAAGGAACAACCTTGGTTTTTAGTGTGGTATACACGCGCTCCATCTTGGTCCGGGGCCCCCATTCCCCTCTGCCCTCACTTTGGCGGCGGGGAATCACTAATGGATTTATCAAGGCAAAAAGTCGCAAGTCTCCTCCACGCGTGACGTTAACTGCACCAGGGGCCCTTATCTTGGGCCGCCACTTATAACCTTTACTGCTATTTCTGGGATGAGATTCGATATTGCCTAACGAATTTTAATCCGCTTCTCCTTTACGCGGAGGTATTTAGGATGGAGCGCTTCCCTATGGGGTCGACGTGAGTTGTCGTCGCCGTCGTCGCTGGGGATGGTGTAGTCGGCCCAGGCGTGCAGGCAGGGAAAGGAGCGATTGGGCAATGCTTCACAAATAAAATATGCATCGCGTCGGTGAGTTTGAGGTATAATTTTCCGACGAGCTTCTCGCTAACCGCCTTGATATCTATACCAAAGTGGTCTTTGAGCTCCCGGTCGACTATTATACCGGTTAGGTCAAGCCTATATTTGATGATGCTTAGTTTGCGTTACCTAACTCAATTTGGAGGCACGGCGGTTGCCGAGCGTGCGTAATCCTTCCCGCACCACCAGGCTCGACTGCGAGGTTTGTATGGCTGGTTCTGTAACAAGAAACAAACATTATAACGTTCAACAGGCCTAGTATAGTTGTAAAAACAACTAGTTCGGCCAAGAAACAAAAAAAGTAAGGAAACAAGATCGCTTTGTCAAGCGGTTGATAACACAATTGTGTTAAATAACGGACAATGGATACCGCGCGGCGAGCTTGGGAGATTGCAGTTAACACGTGCGGACGGGTACGCTACTGGCGACGCAACAACTAGTGATGCGATTTTCTTAATTTTTAAAATGATAAGTATTGGCTGTCATTTGGTCCCATTTTTTAAAATAATTTTGTGATAAGTAGTTTATAAGATATAAAAAAAATAATAAAATGTCTGCGTCAAAATCACAACTTCGTGTAATTAAATTACAAACGCAGGCAAAACCGCATAGGATAGATTTAGTCTCTGTTCTTCGTAATTGTATTTCTTTAAATGGTCTATAATGAAGTCCGCAAGCGCATAAATCTATGTTAAAAATAACGCACAATAACCGTTTTAACGTAAAACATTGTTAAAAATTGCAAGGAGGCATATTCAAAGCTTATTTAAGGCAATATAGAGTAAGTTTACCAAAAAGTTAATGCATTTAAAAAAACTCTTCATTCTACGTAAATATAACGTGTCATACATGACAGTTTCATTGAATAAATACCTTAAAAGATATTAGAGATTTAAAATGTATGTGCGAAAATCGCGCGGTTCTTTTTTGCAGAGTTTTGAGTCGGTTATATTGTTTTTGTTTAAATTTCACTTGTTTTCCTCTACCTGTCCTTGTTTTATCAAATGTATTATGTCTATAAGTTATGTTATTTACATTCTGTAATCGACTGAAAACGACTGGACTTACGTTTTTTCTGTTTACGTTACGTCAAGGCCGTTGGAATATGGATACAAAGAGTTATAATACATTGCTCGGTTTATAAGTCGGTCCTATTTTGTGTTACAAAATGGTATTTGTAATTATATCATTTATAAACACATTCGTTGCGACATCACTCATGACATTACATACATTGACCTTTATTCAAAACTTTATTAAACTAATAAAATATAGTGATCTGCGGTTTAAAAAAAAAAAAACTAGGAATAATTATTTTCTGTATGCATTAAATTTTAGTACATAAAACTATATTATGTTATTTATCAAGTTTGTACTTTTTTATAAAATAGCTTCATTTATATTTTAAATCCTATAATTCATTAAAATCAACAAATCTTTTTTAACTTGATTAAATTTATTTATTAAGAAAACTCGTATTCAATATATGCCGCATCTAGTCAACCAATTCATCTTCGTACATTAAAAACCGGTTTCTATATGCGTCAGTGACTAGTAGTGTTTTTGTCAGACGGCAGATATTTAGTAGTGTCGTATGTGGTTTAACGTGTCTGTGAATTGCATAAACTGTTTGAAGGTACGTTTTTTCTATTGGACATTAACTTTTACAAATAAAAGAGCATTAATGTTTGACTCTATAAAGTAGTTTCTTATTAACCTTTAAATATATTACTTACAATATAGCATATTTTTACATCATAAAACAGATTTTATTCAGAGCCGCTATTTTGAAACGTATTTTGTTGATATTAAAGAGTATTATAATCTATACAATATATATTAAAACACTTTAATTATGACGCTAAACTGTTATTGTGCATTAGTAGTAAGTTTAACAGTACTTCATTCAGAACAGAAATTGACGCACGCATTGGCTTATAATAATTTATAATTGTCGTAACTGCCCCATTTGAAAAAAATCTTTTTTTACTTATTTTTGTTGCGGTATATTGCTGTAGTTTCGTTTGGTTCGGTTGTATAAGTTATTTTTTGACTTATAATCGTGGCTTATGTGACAACCAGATATCAAAATTTAATTATTTAATAATAAATAAAACATTTTTATTTACAATATAAACTTTACTTAAATATTTTTTGTTTTATATTTTAAAGCCTGTTATTTTTTAAATAATTTAACGAGTAAATTTAAGACCCAAGTGTAATAACGTAACCTAATAGTACCAAGTTAGTTTCTGAATAGGGCTTACGGGGAATAATCCGTTCGTTGAGAACTGGACCGGAATAGTTTCGATCGACCCACTATTCCCTCTGTACTCAATATACTTCGTAGTTGGTCCGATATTCTGACTACAATTTGTAATTAATTACAACTTCTACGTGATAATCTTGTTATACGGAATTATTACAAGAATCTGGCGAAAAGGTTTCTCAGTTTACAGGATTCTCGTAATAAACCAACTATATTGTAAAAAATGTTTTGACATATGTGTCGTAAGAGAATAGATAAATATAATACTTTGATAAATTATGATCTATAACTTATAATAAGACGAAAATTAATTAAGATGTTGTTTTTGTTTTTTTTTTGTCATAATTATTGAGATGAGCATGTAAAATTAAACAAAGTATTGAATGTTATATGTATTAAGATTATTAAATATGTATACTAATATTATGAACGCGAAAGTAACTGTGTACGTCTTTACCGTCTAAACCACAGAAACGATTTCGATTAAATTTTATGAACTTAGAATAAATTCCAAGAAAGGACATACGCTATTAATTATTGCGATAAAGGTGATTGAAAGGATTGATCATGTGTTAAAGTTTATATGGAATTCGTCCTTGTTAAACAGTGTGTGTATAGTTGAATTTTGTCTAGATACATGAAACGAGCCTTAAGTGGTTTTTTCTAAGAATTTTGTTGCCTCAAACTGTACGGCTATGAACTAGGGGTTGGAATGGATAAAAGTCATATGAAATCTTTCATTGCCAAAGCTTTGAACTTTGTGTTAAATGATAGACACATACAATTATAACACCATATTTATATTACTATATACAGTATACTTGAGAACACCTCGCGAACATTCCACCTATTCTACGCGGACAAAGTCGCGGGTAACACCTACTTATTATTGTTAAAATCAACTAAGTGCTGCGACAGTTTAAAAAAACTGATTATTCTTTGGTCAGATTTATTCATTACGGCTCTGGAATGGATTTTTTGTAAGTTTTTACTTAAATACAAATAGAAGGATTATCACACTTAGTAACTTTTTTCGAGTAATGTTCGTTTTCTTCGTCAAAAAACTGTGAAATATAAATAGGTCGAGAAAAATAATTTTGTCCTTCTAACTTACAAATTTCAAGGCGAAAAATTATTAAAATAATGTGATAAACAATGTTTAAAAACTGTATCTAACCAAAATACTATAGTATTACTAACAATATGTACAAATATTTGTCCACTGACGAAACTGTCCAAGAATAGAAATAACCATAAAACATTCATGGAGTTCAAGGACCGAACAATTGTCTTTATTGACCGACTTCCCAAAAGAATGAGGCACACAATTAGGAGCGTTTTTTTATATACTAACGTTGTTGCTTCGTTCCTAGAGATTATATTTTCTTATTTTTTAAAAAATATCCTAGTCCCATTTGTTAATAAAATTGGTAGTTAGCAGTATATAAGATATTTAAGTAATTATTAATTTTACGATATCCAAAATCGCAACCTCGTGCGATGAAATCGCCAATGCTGGCTGAACCCTAAGAGATAGAATTAAAATGTTTTCATATTTATACGCTGTTTGAACTCTGTAATATTTATTTTGTTAAAATGGTAATGCTTATCAAACCAAGACAAGGGGGCCAAAGTGGGTTAGAAATATATTCTGCCATTAATGACTGGTAAAAGAGAAACGTTAACCACAAGTAATTAAATATGAATATATTACATGTCAGATTACTTTGGGTTATGAAATGTAATACGCATTGTTTAACCGATACATGTAAATGTGCGGTTACATATAATTATGATTATTAACATATAATAGGTGGCGTTTCCAACAAAGATTTCCGTCAAAAAATTTACAATTGACGAAGATAAAAACGTGTACGCGGCAAATATGGCATATTTTAGTATAACATGTTATCAGCCATACGTATACGATTTCTTTTTATTAATTATATTTTTGAATATGCTTTTGAAACGTAGAACTCTAAGCTTTACACATCGTAACAGCTTACTAGTTTATATATCCTTCTATATTTATATATATTACTGTCAAAATCAATAGAAATCAACATTAACATAACCGTTTTATACTGAGTACATATAATATAACTGGTACGTAAAACAAATAAACATTGTTTTTTTTATTTTCACTGTTTGTCTGTTTGTTTAGTATGGCTTTTCTCTGCAATAGCTAGTCTAATTTTGACGCAACTTTCACTTAAAGAGATCAGATGCAACTGGAAGTAAATTAGGTTACTTTAAAAAACTAACAGATTTTATTTATATATAACACCGGCCACGCGGCCAGTGCGCTTTATAAAAATAGATATCTATCGATGTTCATAACAGCGAATGAATGTCCAGCGAATACCTAGTCCTTAGACGAACGTGGATAGCATTAATGCTTATGACACAAAGGTCTCTTTCAGAATTTCAATCATGGTGCTCACATTGTACAAATTGGATGCCAGTCCACCGGTTCGATCTGTCCTAATGGTCATTGAAGCGGCGAATATACTAGACGTGAAATATGTTGACGTAAACTTATTGGAATTTGAACATCTTAAGGAAGAGTATATTAAAGTAAGCATATATTTATATAATTATTAGTCTGTTTTTCTGGAATTTGTTAATTATGCTCATGTTTAATTGTCATTTTTCTTTGCCATTTGTAAATATAAATGAGTATTAACTGATGTCTAATTATCATCATCATCAGCATCATATTAGCCTATGAAAGTCTACTGCTGGACATAGGCCTTCCCCAAGAGCCGCCAAGAAGTACGATCCTGCCCCACGTGCATCCACCGACATCCCGCACACTTGCTCAGGTCGTCATTCCATCTCGTGGGGGGAATTCCACTGCCACTCGAGAACCTTTTTTCCCCATCGGTTATCGGCTCTACGAGATGAATAGCGGCCATTACACTTTCACTTTGCTAACTTTACGAGCTATGTCGGTCACCATGTTCTGCTGCGGATGTCTGTATTACGCACTTTATCACGCAGAAATTTCCGAGCATAGTCCGCTCCATAAGTCGCTGAGTGAACTTGGAAGCTTCCTACATGTACAAGCAGTGAAGGTACCACCGTCTCAGTTCCGTAGGTAATCACTGGCAACACGCACTGGTTGAAGAACCTTAGTTTTAGACATTTAGGGATATGGAAAGAGGAAACGTCTAGCTACCGTAAAGCTGCCCATCCAGAGTTGGATTCGACATTGACCTCTGCGTCGAAGTTGGACTTACCTAATCCGGACTATTGTCTCCAGGTGAACATTTTGGTCACAATCTCAGACATGCGTCCCAACAACCACCGGCGTAGGCATGACATGAGCGTTAGACATGACTTTTGTCTTCTCCATGTTCATCCTAAGGCCCACGTGTTGGAAACACTGTTGAGGTCATTAAGCATAGCGTTGAGGTCCTCAGCGACTCTGCCATTATGACTATGATCGTCGGCAAAACTAAGTGTGGGTGATGCTACTCGCCATCGATGTTCATACCTCGTCCTTTCCAATCCAAGAGTTTGAATGCGTCTTCCAATACAAGCGGTAAAGAGTTCTCGGGATATAACATTACCCTGTCTTACACCCTTCTGCAATTCAATCAGGCTTCGTACTGACTGGATTGTAGTCGGACGTTTAGACATCGTTGCGTTACTGTACAAACATCTCAGCACCTCGATATACCGACTGTCAATTTGGCAACGCTCGAAGGGCCTGCACACAGCCCAAATTTCGACAGAATCAAAGGCCTAAACGCCTAAGCATAAAGGCAAATTATACTCCTCAGTCTTCTGTATAATCTGCCGCAGCGTAACTATGTAAGTCTTGGTACTGAAGCCTTTTCAGAATCCAAGCATTGTTCGGGTGGCTGGAAGTCATCTAGCCTGGAAGCGAGACGATTCAGGATGACTCTCGAGAATCAGAACATAAACGCGCTCGAAGAAATTCATTATAGTTTTCCATAGAGCTCTTATCGCCTTTCTTGAACAAACAGCACCACTTATCTTCTGCTCCACGCTTCGGCGCAATACCAGCTGTCGGACTAAATTAAAGAACCTCTGAAGGACTCAAGTACCGGTTCTCGCACACCGCTTTCAAAGCTCTACTGTAATTCCGTCCTCACTAGGCGCTTTGCCTTCTTAAGGTGGTCGAGACCATTCGTATCTCGCTCAGACTGACGTCCGACTGGCGACTAGGATATCTTCGGAGTTGTGCCGGGTGAGCTTTTGTCTTGGATCGTCACTCGCTTCAGTAAGCGGCTCGACGACGTATGTTACAAATGTCCTAGAACCTCTTAATCTCACTCAAAAGTCCGGCCTACTGAGATGACGACCCCATTATCGTCTTCAACTTGTCTACTGACTTTGCACGATAGACTGATCTCTGGCTGAGGACTTTAGAACCTTGAGTTCCGTTCTATTGCTTCTTTAATCAGAGGATGTGCTAAAGTTACGCAAGATCCGCCACAGCTCATTGGATCTGTCTATGTAAACTGCCTATAATCTGACTTATCGAGAAGAAGACTGTAGATGGCATCTTCCAGTCTTTATCCAGAAGGTTAAGAAGTGGCATCAGAGAGTTTTGGATTCCTAGTTTTGCGGTGTGTTATTACAAACCAGAACCCATCTCCATGAACAGTCTGCTAGAGCTCAGTGTTAATATCGTTCAAGTCTTGCAATTATCTAGTAGTCTTGGTAGCGATCTACTAAGTTCAGAGTTGAAAGCCATGGAATTTTGAATATGGGCACGAGACGAACGAAGCGTGGACTTTATCAGACTGAGATCATTCCAACCTAACGTTAAGATTCAATGTGCCCTTACCAGTCGGTGATCGCTGCTGCGGTTTTAAGACTTGAATCACAGAGCATCATTGCTAATATTTGGCGTTTGGTCGTCATGATAAAGTCAATCTCGTTCTTACGGAACCATCGCGGTTATCTCAGGTCCATCTTTCTGTGGGGCTGCTTATTGAAGAAGGAGTTCATCATGAGTCCTTCCCTCCATAAAGTCAGCCAGCTGTTGCCCCCTTGGGTTTCGTTGCCCGACTCCAAAATTGCCCACTCTCAGCTCATAGTCTTTTCTTTTTCCTAGTTTTGCATTAAAGTGTCCCATCAACACCATGTATTGAGTTTTGGAGGAATATATGGCACGTGAAATATCCTCATACATTGCCTCGACCTCCTCATCAGAGTGTGTCGATTCCACGCTTGGCGTGCGGGTTGGCAACCGCAGTCCCTTCAGATCCTTTACACCTCGAACTCTGCTGCCCGTTGAGAGTTTCGGCATTTTGAGATCTGAAGGTGGAGTTAGTTATCCCGCCATCAGTCGGCCGCCATAGTATGGTATTGTAAGTGACTTTTCCCTTAGTCGCCTCTTACGACACCCGCGGGAGGAAATGGGGTAGCTGAATTCTATGCCGCAGCCACAAGGCCACTGTGGCATGCGGCATCCCATAAAGTGTGCAGTGATCAAGGTACTTGACCAAGTTTCGATTTAAAATATTATTTTAGGTAGATTAAATATAATTTTCCGTTAAAGATTTTTATTATTTAGGCGTCCAGGTGTAAAAGATTTATGTCATTAAATTTTGGTGCTTTATGAAAAATATTTATTTTACTTTATTAAAATATTAACACAAAAATTTGTCTGATTTCATAAAACCTCTAGTTAAGAGACTAGCGAATCTATTGGATTTATATTATTATCTAATTATTATTTATATATTATTGCAATATTGTGTTTTTATATTTGCAGCTCAATCCCCAACATACCATTCCAATGTTGACTGACGACGATTTTGTTATTTGGGATAGGTAAGTTTTCTAGGTTTCATAACACATGTCTACACCGTTACCTTCGTAGCAGTTTTTGTATGAGATCTGTTTTGTTTCAGTCACGCTATTGCAGTTTATTTACTTACAAAATACGGCAATAACAATAACCTATATCCAACGGATCCTAAAAAGAGAGCAATAATTGACCAAAGATTGCATTTCGACAGTGGAATATTATTTCCAACGATACGTGGTACTGCCGTAAGTAGTCTATTAAATATATAATTATAAATTTACCTTTAAAAGCTGAGAAGGCTAGAAAACGCCTTCACATAATAATGTGGAGTTCGAACAATCCACTAATCACTGGTTGGTATCCATGCCTAATAAAATTTGGGCCACGTTAATAGGATCTACATAACCTGTTTTGAGACTTTAAAATTTGCCTACATCTAAACCAACTATCAAAGAACTTTAATCTTTGGTTTGTGGTTGTGTATCCCAATGGTTTTATATATAGCGTATAAAGTTCCAACGACATGAGACAGGGTGGATGAAAACCAATTCCATAATATTTTGAGAAATTTACTTAGAAAAGGAAAACTGAAGCGGCTAATCGCCTTTCTCTTTTTTTACTTTTTATTGAGTTTTTGGGATAAAATTATCGGTATTCATTCACCATTTTAACTGTAGTATTATAATAAATATACAATTTTATTTAGAAATTTACTAGCTGCCCTGTAGATAAAACACAAAAATCTGAACTAACTGATGTAGTTTCTTAGATTCCTTTTAACAATACGGATAGCCGTATTTTTATTTTACCGGATAAAAGTCTAGCCTGCGTCCGGAGAAAAGTCTATTAGGATTGTAAAACTCACAATTGTAGTCAGAAAATAGCTGTAGGAGATAGTACTCAGTCTACTAGGAGAGTTATGAGGAAACATCTATTTATTTCAGGAGCCGATTTTATTTAAGGGTGAAAAGGAAATAAAAACGGAATCGAAAGAAAGAATAAGAGCATCTTACGCTTTTACTGAGAAATTTTTAAATGATCCTTGGTTAGCAGGCAACGAAATAACTTTAGCTGATATTTGCTGCGTGGCCAGATTAGCTCCTTGAACGAGATATTGCCAATTGATGAAGAACTGTAAGTTTTTTCCTTAATCATAATGGTTTTATTTACCATTTTCCAATTTTTATGAAGAAATTTTGAATTTTTACACAGAAATTTTAAACCATTTCATGATTGTTAATTTACAGATATCCAAAAGTTGCAGCTTGGTTCAAGCGTTGCCAAGAACAAGATTTCTATAAAAAAGCAAATGAACTAGGAAATGCTCAATATGGAGGCCTGTTGAAAAGCAAACTTAGATAGATTTTGTGTTTGCATCTAATTTAAATATGTAAATATATCTGTTAATGTCAACCAGTCTGTTGTTGCACATAATGCACACAACTAACACTATTATTTTTATATTTGTCACTTATACGTTACATTATAGGTGCATAATATACGTTATATTATGCACCCATGTGATATTAAATTTACAACACTATACTAAACTTTTTATTCTTCATCATAAATACCAGCCCATGAGAGTCCACTGCTGGACATAGACATCCCATAATGCATGCCACCGCCTGCGATCTTCGACTATTTTAACACCGGGCACTTTGCGATTGTCGTCACTCCATCTCGCCTGAGAGTGCCGCACACTACGTTTGCTGAGCCTCGGTGTCCTCTGTACAACTTTCTGATTCGAGCGGTCAAGAGTTCTGCTGGCTTATGTGATCAGCCCACTGCCTTTGCAGCTTACTTATCCGGTGGGCTATGTCGGTGACTCTTGTTCTTTGACGGTTTATTACATCATTTGTGATGCGGTCCTTCAGAGATTATATTATACAAGTTTTCATCATCATCATCATCAGCCTATGATAGTCCACTGCTGGACATAGGCCTCCCCTTTTACACCCCATATCCATAAGGGGGTTTTGGACCGTATCCCACCACGCTGGTCCAATGCGGGTTGGTGGGTGGACCGCCTTTTTACATGCTCATCCGACGCATGGATCCTCTTACTTTTCAGACAATTGGGTGATCGGCCCAAACTGTCCTAACCAACTAGGAAACAACAACGAAAATTTGTTGAGTCCCCGCAGGATTCAAACCCACGACCTCCGGTTTCTTAAGCATACGCCAATACCATTAGGCTACGGAGGTAGTCAAATTTTTGTATTTCAGTTGAAATAAAACTGATTTTGTTTACAATAAAGGTCTCTGTTATTTTTTAAGTCGATGGTACTTGTTTCAGCGATCATAGGTAAAATTTTGAAAGATATTTTTTGACGATAACATATTGCATATTTATCAGCGCCTTAAGTTTAATTTAAATTTACTTGAATGTGTGGTCGTTAGCGGGCACGTGAATATGGCGGCTTCAGACCTGAAACCAAGCTCAATTCATGCTTTAAACTATCGTTAAACACCATTTTAAAGAAAAATTCTGATTATAATTATTATGATGACAATATTTAATTTACCTTTGATCATGATCAGAACCAACATGGAGAATCCTAAACTTTGTTTTTATTTATTAGGTGGTATGCCAACAGCAATACATATACAACAAAATGAATTAAAATAACTTTAAACATAGGAATATTAGATATATATAGGCTAGCAAATCACATGCAGATACAGCTTTCAATATAAACACTATTGACAACAAAAAAAGTGCAGATAACTTAACTAAGAAGCAAAACAAGTAGCGTTGAAAAGAAAATTATACAAAGAAAACAAAACATGATTGCAGGCCATAAAAACAGTAATAAGTCATAAAATTGGGTTGCGTCGCTTAATATATCAATAATACTAATCTGCGGGCTGCGCGTTTGGAATATATGTATTCTTTATTAAAGATGGTCTAAAAGAAATTATATTTTATGTGAATAAGTTAAATAGGGATACTGAAATTAAGTCAACTTTTAAATTGAGTGAGTTTGTATTTTCTTTATAAATAGCACAGTATTGTGCCTTTATGTTCATAGATTTTGTATTCGTTAATTTTAGTGGGTGGTGTGGATTCTATATTGCTTTTCAAGTATTTTCAAATACTTTTAGAAATGCTTTGGAAGGTACATATTCATTATATACAAATTTGGTTTTGAATATTAAACATTTGATATGCGTCATACAGTTTTGAAATAAGCAAAATTTTATTGACAAGTTTCTTCCTTTTTTAATTTTGTGGTTTCAAATAGCAATTTATTCTTAAGCACATTTAATATACTACTAAACCAACAAATTAAAATTGCAACTGTTTTATTTTACGGACTTCAGTGAGCGCAATTCTTCTAGTAAAGTAAATTTTCTATTTTATTATAAAATTATTTATTTACTTATTGATTCTGAATGGAATCGAAGTTTTTGGGTCAGCTAGTACTGAATAGAATTTTTTAAGTTCTGTTTCTATAACAGTAAGAAAATAAAAATGGGGACAAAATATTAATCAATTTTATTAAAATAATACAGTGTTTGTCACCCCAGTAATTAAAATGTAAATTACTTTTCTCATATCACTATTTACTGTTCTTGGTTCAATATCAAAGTATAGCGCTGGCTTCATTTGCCTATTTGTGTAATTACTAGTTACTATTTGTAGTAGAAATTTAATTTTGTAATATAATACTATACCGATATTTCAATACTTGAAAAGATCAATATAAAACACAGTACAAACAATTTTAACAACTAATAAAATAACCGTAGAAATGAATGTTGTCTTAGATTAATTTATTTTTAGAATTCAAATTGATAAGTGTATTAGATTAGAAAAAGTTATTGTTTTAAATATTTTAATAGTTCAAATTGATCATATTAAAATTTTAAAAATGCTTAGCATATAAATTACAAAAGTAAGAACGACATAGATAATTGTTTCATTCTATGTATAACAAACGAAAAAATATGACCAAATTTAACATTAAACAATGAACTGTTTTGACGTCCACGACGATGATTTCCCCGTCTACAGTCTAATCTCGTCTGCGGTCTTAAATTTAAAATAACGTACGTAGTGAAATGTGGAAAATTGGCAGTTTGCCTAAACCGAAAGACAGGTGGTTACGTAGAAACTATCGTATAGGTCCTTATTAAATCTAACGCATTTGCCACTTTTTTATGTACACTAAAACTACAGTTTATATTAAATTCTACTTAAAAAACTTCTAGAAAATCAAAAGCATTAATTACGCTAAAAGACAGACAAGCTGAGATAGTCGACATTCAAAACGTCAAAACTGCAAAATCTGATAGTTGGGGAAGTTTGCATAGAATCTTGAGGACAACCATTACCATAATTTTTAAAGTGCTGGTAACTTAACATTATCTTCATTTGTCTATATTATAAAAGACATAAAACCACGCAATGATTAAGTAAAACCTTAGAACTCCTTATATTACAAAATTGACCCAAACAAAAACTTGCCTTTTTGCAAAAAGTTTATCCCTCAGTATTCAGAATTAGGTTTAATTTTTGCTTTCTTGTAATCTGACATAAAAATATTAAACTGTATAAAATAATTACAAAAGATTAAGGATTCCGAAAAACATAAAAACACTGAACAAAGATTTTCACGTAATCAAGCAGAAACATTAAATAAAAATTTTATAGGTAGTCCAATAAAAAATAATTTCGACAGGAAAACTCTTGCGAGGCTTTCATTTTAACAACTTTTCGCAGTCACAAAATAAAAGCTTGAATTATAAATGGCATACAATTTCAAAACTTACAGGAGTTTGAATTTGTTTCAGAAAAGCGTTTGATGTTTTTAGGTTAATGTTCTTTACAGATTACCTAATTTATGTCTTAAGTTACTGTGAATGTTTTATTGCTGCAGAAAATAAATCAGTTTTTTAAACATAGTTTATTAAGTGGGGTACATATCGCAAAACAATTTATTGTGTTTTATAAGCTATAAGCCATTTAACAAAAAATATTTCCCAAAACCTTTTTACCATCCGTGTCCCTTTTTCTAATTTTCAACCATTACGATAAGAGAAGTTAAACGAAACCTTCAAAAAATAACATTTTATATTAGATTAATTCAATTAATGATCTAAAGATTTATCATAAGATTATTTCTCATCTGACAAGACGAAATACGTTATCTAACGTATTTGCCCGGTTTCTGAAATGCTGATCAACGTTAAAATTCACTAATCAGCTGTCAAATGGCATGTCAAACGCTATTTGAGTTACCGAAAGTATGGTTAAACTGTTTGAATTGATCATCCGGTCAGTTGTCAGAGGCGTTAAATTTTGCTTTAAAATCGTTTGTCAAACGACCTTTTGGGTTTCTGAAACGTTCGTCAAGGCTTGATTATCGATTTAACTGAAGTCAAAGGCACTGTCAACTGATCGGTGCTCCTCGGCGAATTATCTCAACTTTTAAATTATTTTACTACTTAAAATGGAATAAATTTCTGTTTATGCTTATTTCTAAGTTATGTAAAGCAAACAGTTCTTTTTAAGTAAATGTTAAGTTTTTTTCCTTTCATAAAAAAGGTTTTGTTTATTCTTTGTTAACCACTTATTAATGTTGAAAACGTTACAAAAACACACGTTTCCTGCAGTGATGATAAATTTATTATTCTTATAATTTATTATGGTCCATCCCATGGTATAATTCATATGGTATGGGTGGTAAAGTGGTAGAGGTGGTAGAAAAAAATGTAAATTTTAATCAAAATCTCTGACGGTTATTCCAAAAAATTGAGATACGATGATGGATGCTGGGAAGAATCCGAAACGTCGGGAATAAATGTATTTAAGTAACGCGGAAAATCCGTAAATTAGTGGATTTGATATATAATATCCATTTCTACTCATATTTAATAGTACACTATGTTAATTCGAAAATAATTAATTTATCCCAACATAATATTTTTTAGGAAAGAGAATTTGAAATCACTTTAATAATGACGAATTTTAATAATATTGCATTGTTTACGATTAATCTCTGCCCCTGTGACAAGGATACCTTGTTTTTTGCTTTGTACATTGAAGATTGTGTTTAAATCCTGTGCGGATTTTTTTTTTGTTACAGATGTTTTCTTGTTGATTTGGAAGATATGGACTGATGTTTTTTGTTTTACTTTGGGGAAATGCCTGCGTATACCCGTCGTTACCCCCGACGGAATATGCGGCCTACGGAGTACCGACACAACCTTGGCTGCAGAGAAAAGGGCTAGTAGCACGTCTGCCGCCTTTGTCCCCTCGCTGCACTTTCCTCAGGCACATATAAGACATAGACATTAGACAAAAAAATAATAACTAATTTTAGCCATCGTTTTACGCTTTAGGTTGTGTATGACAGATTCCAATCACTATGCCTGTAAACTGTTTTTGAGGTTTATCTGCCTGAATTAGGAGCAAAAAACTTATTTCAATAAATCAGTTTTTACCATCGGCTAAGAGCAATATCCTCTGCAATGTAGACTACATTAGTAGCCTACATACGATCTCTTTGTCAGGTGTATGCTTTTGTCATCCTTATTTCAGTAGAGAAGATTGGGTACCACCACCTGCTTGGGATCCAAATATTTCAAAAATTAAAACCAAGCACAGACCTGCAAGACTTCATTATACTGTCAGTTCAGAATAAATCGGATCATCATCATAAGCCTGTGTTAGTCCACTGCCGGACATAGGCCTACCTAATGCACGCCGTCTCCATTATTATATTTATTTCATTTTATTTTATTTGGAAAAGAAAAAGCTAATGTAATAAAAACTAAGATACATAAGCCAGTTATAACCAAGCTAGTAACATGTTTTCACACTTAAATATCTATAATAGTTAAGGGGGTTTCTAGACCGTATGATCTACCGTTGCTCTAATGCGTGTTGGTGAGTGGACGGACTTAAATAGTCGGTCAGCAATCGGATCAGCGATGTGGTATATGGTCTAAAACCATGCCCATCCGACGCATGGATCTTTCTTCTTTTCATACATTTGGGTGGACGGCCCAAATTGTTTTCAAATTTAAATATCTTTATTCAATATAGAAGTTTACACTTGCTTATTGATTGTCAAACACACTACCACCGGTTCGGAAAAGGACGCCTCAGACCTGAGAAGAACCGGCAAAAGAAACTCAGCGGGCTATTTTTTATGTCATCTTTTAAAAAAATCAAACAATTTTATAATTCGGCATTACATATTATGCAATTTTGAAACAGGACCTGGAGCGACCATTCCATTACTAGGCTGTGTTATCATTTAAAAATTCATTAATATCGTAATACCCTTTAACACATAAACGTTCCTTGAGTACCTTTTTAAATTTATTAATAGTTAAATTCTGAACGTTTACTGGGATTTTGTTGTAAAAGTGTATACATTGTCTCATAAAAGACGTACTTATTCTTCGCAGTCTAGTTGCTGGAAGAATCAAGTTATGTTTGTTCCTTTTATCTATGTCATGTGCAACACAATGGATTAGAAAATTATGCCTATTTTTTTGCACATACATTAAATTTTCAAATATGTATTGAGAACTAACGGTCATTATTTTTATTTCAGTGAACAACTCTCCTAATGATTTTTTGGGGCCCAGGTTATAGACTGCACGAAATGCACATTTTTGGAGGACAAAGATCGTATTAGTATCTGCCGCATTTCCCCACAGTAGAATGCCATAAGACATAATACTATGAAAAAAGCTGAAATATACTAAACGAGCTGTCTCCACATCAGTTAATAATCTAATCCCTTTCACTGCTTAGGCTAGCAAGTAAATTAAGCTTATAGGCTAGTAAGTAAATTAAGCTGCAGAGCTTAATTTACTTGCTAGCCTATTAATATGGGGGCCCCATTGTAGTTTTGTATATACGGTTATTCCTAGAAATACAGTTGATTCAACTACATCTAACGCCTCCCCATTCATAACCACTTTAAATTTACCATGCTTCACATTAGGAGTCATGAATCTAATACATTTTGTTTTCCTTTGGTTTAATAGCAAGTTATTAACCCTAAACCAATTCGCTATTCTAAAGAGAGTATTATTTACATCGGCATTTATTGACGTATGTCGTTTAATTTTAAAAATCAAGGAGGTATCATCTGCAAATAATACTATCTCTTCGCTATTATTTATCACACGTGGTAAGTCGTTTATATAAATGAAGAAGAGAAAAGGCCCAAGAATGGATCCTTGTGGAACCCCCATACTTACCGGGGCCCCGGGAGATCTTTTACCATTTACGTCAACCCTCTGAATTCGATGGTTCAAGTACGAAGACAGAAGGTTGAGTGCGGTATTTCTTATACCATAGTGACGTAATTTCCTGACCAGAGTCTCATGGTGTACACAATCAAAAGCCTTTTTGAGATCACAGAAAATGCCTAATGCATCCTGTGATGCTCCCCAAGCCTCAAAAATGCTTTTGACTAGCCTAATGCTTGCGTCAGTAGTTGAGCCACCCGTAGTGAATCCATACTGCTTGTTATTTAAAAGACAATTACGATTGAAATGTTCAACCAATTGGTTTAGTAAGAGTTTTTCAAATAATTAGGATAAGGTTTTTCAAATAATTAGATAAGATAATAGAGTAGACAGTTTAGATATTGGTCTAAAGTTATTAGGGTCCGTATTACATCCCGATTTAAATATCGGAATAATTTTCCTATGCTTCATTAGGTCAAGAAATTCGCCCCTTCTGATACTTACATTGAATATTGCTGCTAGATGAGGTGATATTACATCGATAATAGGACTTATTACCTTAACAGAGATCCCCTATAGGTCTATAGATTTTTTTAATATCTAAAGTTTTAAATGTACTTACAACATCTCCGGTATTTAAGTCCGGAAAATTAAAATTCTCTGTACATTCATTGGTATTATCTTTTAATAGTGACTCGGCAACTGTAGGAGAAGATAAAAGTGACTTGGTAGTAGAATCTGGAATGTCCGAGAAGAATTTTTCGAAATAAGTTGCAACATGTTTGACAGCTTCTATAGAACGGTCATCAATATCTAGAGTTATATTAGAGTTGCTCTTAGTACCCCTTCCAGTTTCTCTGTTGATAATACTCCAAGTCATTTTTATTTTGTCTGAAGAATTTTTAATTTTTTTTATATATAGGGATTTCGCGACAGCGCAAACTTTTTTAAATATTTTTGAATAAGCACTGACAAATGCAACAAAGGTCATATTATGATTATATGTTTTTTTCACTGTAAAGCTCATATAATCTTTGCCTGCTTTTGTAAATTCCAACTGTTGCCTATTCACTAAAAGCTACTGAACCCTTTGATTTAACTGTTTTAGAAGTAAAAAGTCAATAAAAAATAATAGAGTTATCTCAGTTATTCTAGTAGGTTCAAGAAATAAATTGATAAGGTTATATGAACTTAACAATGATCTGAATCTAATTGTGGTTGTAGAATTATCTAATAAATTAATATTGAAGTCACCACAAATTATAATATACTTATTGGATTCAGATAGCTTTAATAATATTTCTTCTAACACAACTTCAAAAGGTTCATATAATGAAGTGGGAGGTCTGTTTACGCATACAACAATAATATGCTCCAGCTCTGCACAGGCTATTTCAATAGTCCGTTCAATAGAGAGGCTTACAACATCTTTACGATTTTTATATTTTAAAGCATTTTTAAAAAATATTAAAGAGCCACCGCGTATAGCTTTATCTCTACTGAACAGGCTAGCAACCTGTCCTAACAAACCAGAAGATAACGATAACATAAAGTTTTATCCCCGCGGGATTTGAAGCTACGAGCTCCGGTTTATAAAGCAAGGGCCAACACCACTAGGCCACGGAGGTGGTCGTTTAGATCAGACCTAGAGCTGCTTCATGGCCCAGGCCCATCAACCATTATCGCAGGCGACTTAAATAGCAAACATTCCGACTGGAATTGCATTACGCCAAACACAAATCAACATAAACATAATAGCTCCCGGGACCCTAACTAGATATTCAGACTCAGACCGTATCTCAGATAGAACTCTAAAATACTTGCCAGGCCCTAGTCTGTGTATTGGTCAACATTTTCAATATTTTACTATCAACTTGTACTTTTCCTGATGCCTGGAAAGAAGCCATCGTCATCGGTATTCCCAAGCCGAACAAACCGTCTAACCTACCCACGAGTTATCGTCCAATTAGCTTGCTCAATTGCTTGGGTAAGCTATATGAACGCATAATTCTCTTCCGGTTGAAAGACCACGCCTTCTCCAATAACCTCATCCCAGACGAGCAATTCGGTTTTCGTCCGAAGCACTCGTGTCCCGACCAAATTTATCACCTGACGGAATTCATTCTGAATGGCCTTCATCAACCTAAACCCCGTATCACTGCGGCCGTTTTCTTCGATGTAGCAAAGGCATTCGGCAAAGTCTGGCGCAACGGCTTGATTTACAAGCTGTACGTTCTCAAAGTGCCGGACAGGCTGGGTCACATAATCCAAGCCATTCTTGTCGAATCGCTCTTTTCGATATCGAGTCGAGGGCGCCCTGTCCACGAACCGTCCACTCCGCTCCAAGCGGGCGTCCCTCAAGGATCGGTCCTATCACCTTTATTATTCGCGCTATACACGAGCGACATTCCAAAGCCCGACGATGTCAATCTGGCACTTTTCGCCGATGACACCGCTCTCATTGTTCGTCGCTTAGACCAAACTATATCTATAAAAGCTCCAAAACGCGATCAATCGTTTAGGCGAATGGTTTCGTAAATGGAGAATCGACGACAATCCCGATAAAAGTGTAGCAACACTTTCATCGGTCTAGATTACGTCATGATTACACGATACCCCGGTCGTCAACCCAGGCGTCAGGATAAGGCCAGCGCTGGCCGACACCAGACACTAGGGCAACTAAAACTTTACGGCCAACCAATCCCGTGGGAAAGGAAGGCCAAATACCTAGGCGTGACCTTCGACTGCAACATGTCGTTCAAAGTCATATTCAGGACGTTAGGAGAAAGGCTTTGTTGGTTTCGACCAGACTCCTATCACCTAACGAATTCTCACAGTAAAATGTCACTCAAAATAAACTTCTATTGTACAAGGTACTGCATACGACCAATCATGGCTTAAGCATGCCAAAATTTCGCTCACGCATCCTCACACTCCTAAAGCAACTCAAGTAGTTCAAAATAAAATCATCCGCCGCGCCACCGGGCGCAGTGGTATCAACGAAACGTGAAAGCGACTGCAAATGCCAACACTCCGCGAGCACTTTAAAAATTAACTCGCAAACACAGTAGATAAGTAGTCGACCACAGCAACCCTCTGCTGGTAAAAGCAGCAACGTATACGGCCGATCCAAACGCGTCTAGTCAAAAGCGTACACCGCGAAACGTTCTCCTCGATCCGGACGAGGAAGGGTCGCTGAGACTCCGGACCTAACTAGGGTCCCGACATTAGACCCTACACACCACACGAGTAGGGATAACACACTAACCTGTAGTTCGCCCTCGCTTACGAGCACAGCGACACTCACACACCGCGTATACTAGATACACCCTAGTTCCAGGGTGGTTCTCACCGCCCAGCAATCGATTAATACAGTCGCCAGACCGTCGGCGTCCGGTCCGTAAACCGATCGTCGAAGATCCTTAGGAGACATAAACTAATGCCTAACTCACGTACCTGTACGTGTAGCCTTAATTTTTAGCAAGAAATGTGGGCCACCTAGTTCGTGGGGACGGGAGCTTCTCGCGAACTCTGTGTTAGATAAAGCTTACTAAAGACGTGAGTCTGGAAGCATAACTTCAAGGATAAAAAAAGGTGGTTAAAGTTAAAGAAAATTGACGGAGCCAAATTAACACTGACATTTTAAAGCCCAACATGTTAGTTGGTCCCGTGACCATAAAACCTGAGGGTTACGTCGGGTATAATTTTGAAATTTGTAAAGTATTTAAACACCGTAAAAAGTGTATTATTTACCATGTATAGTATTCAAGATTAATTTTCTACTGGAGGGGCTAACGAAAAGTAAGTAAAAAACATATAACATAAATTAATTACTTACCCTTCAACCTCCGTATTTCAAAATTTTTATTCTTGCAATGCTCACAGAAAGCGATAAATTATAATGACGGCTACCAACAAGAAAATAAAAGTTGCATTTTGCTTTAAATTAAAATAAAAACAGTTGCAAAAGATATTTGTTAATAGATAAATATGAACTACTACCAAGAAAACTTTGTAATACGTAACATTTTATTCACTTAAAAAATCTCTACTCCTTATAGGATTTTATTTATCTTAAATATTCCGTAAGTAATAAACTATTATTAATAATTTTCTTTAAACAGGCAAACATTATGGTAAGTACTCTATAAATAAAAGATCTTCTTACTCAAAATGGTTCTGCTGGACTAATTACAAGAAAGGATTTCTTGTTGTAGTCAAAAATTCATTAGATATTTGTAATATATGTGGCTCAGAAAATAATGTACCATGTACCAAATAATGTACCTGTATACCATGCGGATTGATTAGGATAAAGAAATCATTTTGCTCGTGAGTAATTCTAATCTTGATCAATAGCTAGATTTATTGATCAATAGATTGTCAAAATTTACAAAAAAAATGTACTGTGTTAAAGTGCCAGATAAACCAAAATGAAGTACATTAACGTGTTAATTATTACACATAACGGAAAAGAATACAAAACTTTGATACAATAAATTCGTCCGCTTTATAAGCTTACAGCTACATTTATCTTATCACTAGGAGATGAAATGGCGAAAATAACTTTAGCAATATGTATCCTATGTTATTTTATAATATACTATGTATCGTATTTTATTATATACTATGTTATGTTATATTATAATATATTCCATTATTGGAATATATTAGGGTAGACCAAGGTGAATCGGATAAAAATAAGAAATCTGTTGATAATCCAAAAATCGCATTTATATTGAACCCACTCAACCAGCGTTCTGTGTCTCTCCTTTCACCTAACCAAAGTAAGCAATTCAATTTCATTGTGTCATAATACAGATTTGTATTAAAACTCAACTAAACCGGTTTATATTGTTAGGCAAGGTGTCTATATTAAAGATCCAATTCAAGTATGTTCTTTGAGGTTAACGTCTAAGATATTTATTTCAAATCGAATCAAATCGTCAGAATCGGATCACACTGTTAAACTGATTTATTATATGTCCAGGTTAATGGTTCATATTTATTTTATTGTACAAATGGTATAAAAGAAATACAGAAACACTTAATAATAAAGTGCTATCCACAAGTTTGTACATTGTGACCAAGCCCAGCCTACCACCTGTGCAGAAATAATTGAATAAACTACTTGATCACCTTAAAAGTCACAAATTGCTGCTAAAATAATTCGTGAACGTTCAAAACACTGGCTTTGTATTTAACATTACCGCAGAATAAGAATACTCTCCTCGAAAAGAAAACAGAGAAGAAATTTAAGGTAGGCAATAAAACCTAAGACAATACGGAAAAAGCTGTGGGTAAAGAAAAAACAATGAAGATGAAGAATAAAGCAAAGTAGGGGTGTGGGAAAATAAGTGATTTAGCGCTTTTTTGTATTAATTTTAGGAGTAAAAAGTCCTTATATGACGTATATCCCACCTATATATTGACGTTTATATTCGAATTTGTCTAGTTTTCAATGTCAGTAAAATCATAGTCACTTCAATTTTACAGATTGAATAAAGATGTCAGTTTGAGGTTGACGTCGAGCTTCCAGGTGGCCTCATTAATACGCTGAAGCGCATGTGCAGGACTAGTCGAAAGAAATGAATGTATGTAAACAACGCATATTGACTTCGGCTTTCCATAAGCAATGTCATGGTATAGAAAAATTTGCTCAAATAAAATATCAGGCGCTACAACGCGCTCCATACTGTTATGACCATGAGACTCACAGGGTTTAGGGTACGTATATTAGTTGTAAGCCGTCGTATTTTGAGTCTTACTTAAATATTTAGCTAATTAGTAATCCTTTAGTGTAGTAGTTCTCGTGGATATAGGAATCAGCATGGCCAGTACAAACATAAATCAAAGAAAGCGCACATAAAATTAACACAATTCAAATTACTACGTAGTGGATAATTATATGCTAATGAAGGGGGTAAAAGTTTAAAAGCTTATTAGCACGATTTCTCGCGTTGACCAAATGGTTAACATGTAGGAACATTTTTAATGAGTTGTCGTTGTTGGTGCTGCTGTCATTGATTTAAACGAAGCCCGTAGTCTTACAGACTGTGAGAAAGATCATGCAGGTCACGAAGTTGTTGAATATAACAACTACTTGACTTACGGCTATCACGAAATGTCGCAGTAAAAGCACTGTCACGAGCTTGCGAAGCAAGTAAGACATTTTTCACCATTCTGATAACAAAAATCAGAGCTGTGAATGTGTTAGCGCAACGCAAGTGTCCTGAAAAGTATTTAATGTGCTATTAAGCTCTTAATCGCTACATAAAATTCTCAGCCCGTTTGCTTAAGTAAAAAAATATTGTATGTATTATTATTTAGAATACAATTTTATGCGGTTAGTTGCAGTTCTTTTTGTCGATTTCCTGAAATTATGTTTTTTTTTTCTGATTTACATGACAAGCAAATTTAGGGTCAGGTTTTATTGAAAGAAAATAAACAAATCAGTTGGTCCGGAGCTGAGTAACGTGAACGATGTTGCTTATTAATTAAATTGTCAAAATTACTTGTATGCTATCTAATAGCATAAAACAAAGCCTTTCTCTTTCCTATATCCCTATGATGGCTAAATCTTTTAAAACGACGCATCGGATTTGATGCGGTTAATAGACAAGTGATTGAAGAGTAAGAGTTTATAGTATAATTTTGCATATTATTGTAAAGAAACGCTGATAAATTTGATTTATTTTTCCATAAATTTTACAGATATCAATATTCCATATGTGTGGGGGACGCTGGTTTGAGATAAAGATCAAGCAATCAACGTTCGTTAAACCTTATTTAATAATAAGATCATTAAACACATATATATAACTTCAGATATTGATAAATTAATTCACGAACTCTCATGATTGATAAGTAATGTCCTCCAAAACCAATTTGATAGGGCCGAGCGAATCTCGACCCGCTTCTCCTATTCGCGGAGGTTAATCGGTGGTGGATGAATGGGGGTTTTGCCGACTGGGAGGTCGACGGTTTGGCGGCCTGCTGGGGGCAGGTGGTGGGAGCGTCGGGCTTTGCAGCCTCGACGGGAAGGACGGCACAGAGCATATGATTTTGATATACTTATATATCGTTATCTGCCCTTGGAGCTCCAATTTTTTTTATTATTTTTTTTAAATATCATGCTCTAGCTGTCACGTAGTCTGTAATTTTTTACATATTTAGAAAATAAATAAAAAATTTGCCACAGGGAATCACAACCTTGCGCAATTATATTGCAAACGTTGGCTAAACCTTTAGAAATATACTTTTTTATTTGTTCTTAGTAACGGTACTTCTTGCATTGGTTAAAATGTACAGTCCGTGAGTGTTAAGAAGAAGAGTGTTTATAGAATACCCACAGTAACTCATTTTTTACCCTCCGTAGCCTAGTGGTTATGGGCAGAGTGCTTTATAAACCGGAGGTCGTGGGTTCGAATCCTGGAGGACGCAACAAATTTTCATTGTTGTTTCTAGTTGGTTAGGACAATTTGGGCCGATCACCCAATTGTCTGAAAAAAGATGATCCATGCGTCGGATGGGCATGTAAAGTCGTCTTCCACCAACCATTGGACCACGTGGTAGGATACGGTCCAAACCCCAATGGATAGTGTATGGGAGAGCTATGTCAGCAGTGGACTAACAAAGGCCTGATTATGTAACCATTTTATGTAAACATTTTAAAAAGTGCACTTCAGGCATATTGAATTCTCGTTTGAGATACATTTTTTTTTTTTTTTGCCAACGAAGGCCGACGACATTCAGGCCACCTGATGGAAGTGGTCACCGACGCCCATGCGACATCAGCAATACCATCGACCATGGGTATCACCAACTTGCGCTGCCTACCGTAAAGGACTCTCTTTATACCTTGTTTGAAGGATGACATGTCATAGCGCGAAGGAAAAACCTAGAGGGAGTTCATTCCAGAGTTTAATAGTGCGTGGCATGAATGATCTCTGGAAACTAACTATTTGCACGGTTTCCAGGTGGTATGGGCATGAACTCTAGTCCGGTAACTGGAGAGTTACGATAACATGAGATGGAGTGGTCCTATCAAACAGGTCCGCTGGCATCTCCTGTTGAACAGGCGGTAGAACACAGAGAGAGCCAATAATGCTCCGTAGAGCTAGAGGTTCTAGCCTGTCCGTAAGCATTGGATCGCTGAAGATTCGAATGAAGCTCGTTTTGTAGGAGTCAGTTGAAGCAGCTGATACTTGGGCACCGGCCAGAGATGAACAATACTCCACGTGAGGCCTGACCTGAAGCTTTTAAAGTAGAAGCTTTTGGCTTGATGTAAAGTACCTTCCCGCTCTGTTCAGCATTCCAGTTTTTAGAGCTATTTTGAATTTTATGTCCAAATGACTTGAAACTGAACGTCGCTGAGATTTCGACACTAAGATTCCATTGCTCGAGGATGGTTGAAGAGACACTCAAAATTATGGCGCTGTGACAAATGGGTCTTTCTTCGCGTGAATGCGCAAACCTGTGTCTTTGTGGGATTAGAACTGATCAGGTGACTCGGAGACTCGCACCAGAGAGTCCTCCACTTTGGACACAAGTTTAGATCGCCTTCTGCACCTCACACCGAGAGACTGGTCATTGGCAGTATACCGCGCATCTCCTGTGCTATCATCCGCGCAATGTATTCTCTGATAGATAGCATGTCATTGATATGCAGGATAAAAGCGTTGAGTGAGAGCACTAAAGCCTTGTTTAGTAGTCATGATCTTGGAGCAGCAACGCTAGACAACGACTCTGATGTCCGACCATCCAAAAGCTGGCAATCCACTGACACAGCCCTTCGGGATTCCATAAGCGGGCAGTTTCGATTAAGAGCTCTATGCAGACCCGTCGAACGCCCTGAGCAATATCAAGACTGATGCCAGAGCCTCAACTCTTTTTGTCTAAGGCTCGCCACTCGAGTGCTTAGGTACACTAGAAGATCCCAGCCGAACGACCGTAGTGACGAAACCGTACTGACGATCACTGATAAGCTGGTTCTCCTCTAGGTAACCTAGGGCTGGTTGTTGATGACCCCTCCAATCACCTTCGACGATAAGGATGTGATAGCTATGGGCCTGTAATTCGAAGGGTCTGAGCGTTACTAAGTCTGCAAACGTGCTCGGCTTTTGCCTGGCAATCACCCTCTTGAGGATCTTGCCGTTCACCGTTCTGATCTGACTCATCCTCATTTTTTATCCAATTTATTCTTTTATGGAATGCGCTTCCTCTTTAAATTTGGATGTCCATATATATAAGTTCAGTTTTAGTGTACATTTACTAAAAATACTAAGATTTATGTTTTTTTTACTCCACTTATTAGTGTACCTCCTAACTTTTGGCTTCTGCACCATCACAAGGATGACTAGTAGAGAATGCCCCTGGCATTAAGTCAGCCGTTATGCATTGTTTCATTTAAATTAATGAATAAATGGCTGACTGATGTTTATATATTGTTTGTTATGCCCCACCAGAACACCGTCCTGGTGGGGCAATAATCAAGTAAGGTATGTCGAGGCTGCTGCGACTAGAACACGAACGTTCTTCCTTCTAGGCGTGTTTAGGGCGGGGTCACAGGAGTGCATGGACACCAGCGCCACGTGACCACGGACCCTGGGAAAAGTTTGAAACGTCGGTAATAATTGTAAAGTAAATATCAATATCCGTAAAAGTTGTATTAATTCATCACCATCATCATAATCAGCCTCTATCAGTCTACAGCTGGACATAGGCCTTTTTAAATCAACGCCAAGACGGCCGCTCCCCTGCTACTCTTCAAGAAACTACCACGCGATTTCTAACTCTGTATTTTAAACCTTTCATATCTTTTAAGGTATTCATTTACCCGAATGTTATGTGTAACACGTTTTAAAAACAAAGTATAAAGCATATTTTAAATGCATTAACTTTCATATAAACTTACAGTTTGTAACTTTAAATGAGCTATGAATATTCTTTGCAACTTTTAACAATGTTTTAAATAAAAATGATTGTAGGTTATTTTTAAAACACAGCTCTTGCAGACTTTACTGTAGGCCAATTCAAGTAGTACAATTGCGTAAAACATAGTTTTAGTCTATCTTCTAAGGTTGGTCTAGGGTCAGCAATTTAATTGAAACAGAAAAACTCCGAATTAAGTAACTCCTTCTTTTGGAAAGTCAGTCAATGATGACGGCTAGCTTGAAGAAAATAAATGTTCCTTTTTGCTCAAAATAGAAAATAATAATATCAGCTGGAAAAGCTATTTGTGAAGATATAAATGTGAACTACTACCAAGAATACTTTGTAAAACGTAATGCTTTGCGAACTAAAAGAATCTCTGCTCCTGAGAGGAATTTGAGCTCTTTATCCTAATAATTCTGAAAGTAAACAAAATATTATTAATAATTGTCCTTAAAGAGGTAAATATTATGTAATGTAATAAATAATTAAGAAAACATTATTAGTTTATTTATTTTCTAAATTAAAATCCTTCCTTGTTGTTGTCAGAAAATAAAATAACATTTCTAATACATGCACCTAAGCAAATAATAATCTACCATATCGCGTGAATAATGATAGATAAATCATTATGGTTGTTATCGTACAAAACTTAGATACAATAAATTCATACGCTTAATAAGCTTAAACCTCTACTGCTAGGAGAAAATGGTGCGAAAAACTTCTGCAATATATATACTCTATAATTTTATATTATATTATATTATATTATATTATATTATATTATATTATATTATATTATATTATATTATGTTATATTATATTATATTGTATTATATTATAATATATTAAGACAGAAAGCGGCCGTGAAGTTAGCCCACTCATCCTGATGAAGGACTTCCGATAGGTCCGAAGCTGGTCAGCACTAATACTGACGTAAATATATTTTCAGTGCAATGTTTTAATTGTTTAAATGTATTATATTCTATGATTAGTAATGGTTTGGCATTAGCCAACTTTAGTTTAGTCCCTGTCACTGGTGCAATAATTTTGTGTGCCATCTAATATATTAAAGGTAAGATAATTAATACTTATTGGAGCCGTAGTATTTATAGCCTAGTAGTATTCAAGTTGCTGCGTTCATAGCCAACTTTGACTTGAGTAGGGGGTATCTAAACCTTCATGTCCAAACTTATCTAGTTTTCGATAACAACATAGTCATTGTAACTTTCATTTTCAATATCGAGCGTATTGTTTTTTTGATTAATTTATAATATGAAAGTCACGGTGGAATAGCTTTTAGGCAGGAGCCTTACCAATAACACCGAAGCGCATGTACAGGTCTAGTCAAAGTTATTGTATGTGTGTAAACAATGCATATTGATTTCGTCTTTTCATAGGCAATGTCATCGTGTAGAAAAAATTGCTCTAATAAAATATCAGGCGCTACGGGTTACTCCATATTGTTCGGAACATGATACTCACAGGCTGTACTGTAAATATATTAATTATAAACCGTCGTATTATAAGATTTTCGTCGGATTTCGTCGTATTATAAAAACTACATACTAGCTAGCTACAATTTGCGATTCCTCTAGTGCTATTAGTTCTTGTGGATACAGTACGTCAATGGCCAGTACAAACATACATCAGCGAGAGCGTACATAAAATTTACACAATCCAAATGACTACGTAGTAGTTAATGTTATGCCAATAAAAAGGGTTAAAGACCAAGAGCTATTGAAGCACAGTTTCTCGCGTTAACGAAATGGTTAACATGTAGGACTATGTTTAAAGAGCTGTTGTTGTTGTTATTGAGTGAAGCAAAAGCCGTAGCCTTATCGAATTTGAGAACTGTTACCCTAGTCATGGAGCTTTTGCATTCTACTTACGGCTATCGCGAAATGTCATAGAGAAAACAATGCCATGAGCAAACAAAGCAAGTTGGACCTCTTTTACCGCCCAGAAAGAGACTATCAAAGGTGTGAATGTCACAGCTTTGGCACAACGTATGAGTCCAGTAGTATCCTGGTACATATTATGTTTTTCTTATATAACTACATGAGAAGAAGTCTTAATGTCAAAAGTATAATACAAATCAGTCTATCGGGTTCTTAGTTACGTCAATGATATTTTTCATAAATAATGTGGTGATAATTAGTTTTGCACTTATTTGAGACAAAGGTAGAAATGCTGTCTTAACTTTTACTATATCTAAAAGTTTAGCCTGCGTTTTATTTATTCATTTACAAACTTTAACCAAAATGACGAATTCATCAATAGGAGGAGGAACTCCATTTAGAGCATATATTTTTTTTTGATGGATCTCGTGCTCTGTGGAATAAACCTTTTAGAACATACCGGGTGTGGGGGGGCCCGTTGCCACAGGCGCGTCTCCCCACCCAGTGACTTAACTGCAGCAAGGGCCCCCAGATGGGGAACCGGTGGTAGGTCCCCTTTTTACAAGGGACCATCTGGGTGGATACCACCACGGTGCCTATTTCTACCGCAAAGCAGTAGTGTGAAAACACTACTCTGTTCCGGTTTGAAGAGCACCGTAGCCAGCGTAATTACTGGGTAAACGAGACTTAACATCCTATGTCTCACGGTAGGCAGCGTGTTGGTGATACCTGTATGGCCAATGTCTATGGGCGTCGGTGAACTCTTTCCATCAGGTGGCCCCGACTGCTCGTCTGCCTGCGTATGCAAGAAAAAAAAATAAAAAAGCCTCGGCTTGGGCAGTCACTTTCTCGTACCCGTTAGCATGCTGAATCAAGGGCTGCCCAAATGGGCCGACACCTCGGCTCAATTCAGACGCTTTACAAGGATAATTTAATAGCTAGAAGAGCTCTATCTAAACTTTACTCCAGCAACGCTCCTATCTAATATGGTGTTAAGCTACAGTGTCATTTAGCAAAGGGTGTCTAAGTTCGACTTCACCGATAGGGCCGATATTATGAATGTGTCACGAATAACTGGCAGTTATGACGCTGCGCGTTAAATATGCGCTTGCCTTCTTTTTGGTGCGTGGGTGGTACATGCGTTGTACCGAAACGGCGGGAATATTTAATTCTTTGATAGCAGATGCTATCTCAGAGCAAGGGATTTCCTTAGGCAGTCCTTTGACCACTGTCCTAAGTACGCGCTCGTCCGGGAGCGCGAATGTATGGTATTGGTGCTCCTTTTCCCTAAGGAAAGAAGTCACCTTCCGAAACTCGTCGGGTGTGGCTAGCTGTAATTTGATCCCCTGATTGCTATCAGAGGCCTCAAATTTTATATTGTTTGATAGGGCCGAGCGAATCTCGACCCGCTTCTCCTAGTCGCGGAGGTTAATCGGTGGTGGATGGATGGGGGTTTTGCTGACTGGGAGGTCGACGGTTTGGCGGCCTGCTGGGGGCAGGTGGTGGGAGCATCGGGTATAAATATATCAAAATTATGTCTGTCCGTCCTTCCCGTCGAGGTTTGCAGCCTCGAAGGGAAGGACGGACTCTAAGCTCGACGGACTCAAGGGCAGATAACGATAAATAAGTATATCATTTGATATACTTATATATCATTATCTGCCCTTAGAGCTCCAATTTTTCATTACTTTTTAAATATTATGCCGCAGCTGTCATGTAGTCTGTAGTTTTTTACATATTTAGAAAATAAATTAAAAATCAGCGTCAGGGAATCCCAACCTAGCGCAATTATATTGCAAACGTTAGCTAAACCTTTAGAAATATACTTTTTTATAACGGTGTTCTTAGTAACGGTACTTCTAGCATTAGTTAAAATGTACAGTCCGTGAGTGTTAAGAAGAAGAGTGTTTTAAGAATACCCCACAGTAACCTTTTTAATGTAAACATTTTAAAAAATTGCAGTCAGGCATATTGAATTCTCGTTTGAGATAATACTGTTTGAGCTTATATCAAAGTTATGACATTAAAATATTCTCTATTCTATGTGCATAAAACATTTCATACTTAATATTTTGATTAAATGAATAACAAAAAAAATATCAAAGATTTAAAATGCGGCGGCTGAAGTCACCAGACTATGAGACTGAGAGCACGATGTCATTGTCTTAGATTGGATATATATTGTTTAAAGTCAGTCATATTTTTTTTGTTAAAATTTCACTTGTTATAAACATATTCGTCACGACGTCACTTCGCTGACATCAGAATCTCGTAATAATTTTTGTTATGTTTCCATAACCGATATCTTATCAAAACTGTATTGATAAATTATAATTACCCCTTGAACAAGAATACGCCGGAGTAATAATGTAAGAAAAACAAATATACAAAAAATATTTTTTTTTTATATTTGTATTAAATATTAGTAAATGAAACTATAAGTTATTTGTCTAGTTTATGCTTGTTTAATAACATCTTCTTGCATTTTTAAAGGAAAAGGAATTGGAAAAAAAAATTGGCAAAATAAGATCAATAAAATATCAAAACAATAAATAAAACTATTTTCTAAGCTTTTATGTTTGAGGAAATTTAATTATATAATATATATATATATATTATACCCTATTTATAATTCAAACTTTCAGATTCTAAACAAAAACAAATATTTAACTAGGTAGATAAATACATACAATCAGGAGTACTTATTTTTAAAACTGAACCTATTAATAATTGATCTACTATTAATGATTTTTGGTAGAGTAGACATATAAAGATTTTTTTTTAAATTTTAGCTTTAATTTTAATAAATACAAAAAATTTTATTGAATATATGCCTCATCTGGTCAACCAAATCATCTTCGTACATTAAAAACCGGTCTGTCTCTATTTGCGACAGTAACCATTAACGTCGGACGGCAGATATTTAGTAGTGTCAAGGAGGTTAAACGCCCGTGAATTGTAAACTGTGTGGGGTTTTTGTATTGGACATTAACTTTTAAAAAAAAGAGAGTTAAGTTTGACTTTAAAGTAGTTTGTTAATTTTAAATATATTATTAAAAAAATTCTTTAGGATTTTATCGCGTTTATTTTAATTTTAAATTCCCGACGTTTTGAACACTTTCCAGCGGCCGTTATTGGGGAATTAAGGATTTAATAATGTTAATTTCCGGAATAGAAATAATTATCTTTAAATATAATTTAATTTATATATATTTTTACACTAACAGATTTTATTCAGAGCCGCCATTTTCAAAACGTATTTTGTTGATATTAAAGAGTATTAGGTTTTAAATATATATTAAAACATTTTAATTATGACGTTTGTTAATTGTCCATCCTATCATTAAGTGAAAAGAGTATTAAATTTATTTAAAATAATTTAAATTGCAACCATCCCATTTGAAAAATTCTTTATTTACTTATTTTTTTCCATTTGTTAATTTAAGTTAATTTTGGGGTATATTGATGAATTCGTAGGGAAATTTACGTTTAATAAAAAAAACTGGTATGTCTAGTGTTAAAACAATACTGTGAGTTCCTATATTCTAAGACATTTTTATCCCTCCCAACATATTTACTAAATATGGGACTTATTCAACCCACAATTAAGAAGCGCTTAGGAATTTTTAATTCACCCACATTTTTTAATATAGATGTTATCGCGTCGTGTTTATTTGCCCTGATAACTTCATAACCACCCAAACGTGATTGTATAAGTTATTTTTTGAAATATAATCGTGGCTTTTGTGACAACCAGATATCAAAATTCAATTATTTAATAATAAATAAAATACTTTTATTGTCCTTTATTTATAATATTCTTTTTTATCAAATATTTTTTGTATTATATTTTAAAGCCTGTTATTTTTTCCAATTTATCGAGTCTTTAAATTATGACGTGACTTAATGCACGAAATTAGGTTTCCCTGAAAAATATTGGGAAATAATCCCCTTGTTGAGGCTTGGAACGGAATAGTTTCCGATCGACACAATTCCCTCTGTAACCAATATTATTTCTGTGGTTCCGATGTCAAACCACAATTTGTAAAATTACAATCACATGATAATCTTGTTATACGAATTATATTACAAGAAGCTTGTAATAAAGATCGCATTACAGTAAAAAATGTTTTGGAAATATTAAACCAGGAGAAAAGATAAAATAATACTTTTGAGAATAAGCAAAAATTAATTAAATATGTTGTTTTTTGTTTTTTGGTAACTTCAATTGTTTGAATGAGATAAAATTAAAGAAATATTGAAATGTTTAGAAGAAATAAAATGGAAATCTATATTAATTATTATAAACGCGAAAGTAACGGGACCCCTTAATGGGTTTGGGTTAAGAACCAATTTGATGAATTTGGATGAACTTGGAATAAATTCCAAGAAAGGACATACGCCAATAATTATTTTGAAAAGATGATTCATCAATCCTCTTAGGATTATTAGGAAAAGGATTTATGGGAAATTTGTCAATTTTAAAACAGTTTGTGTATAGTTAAATTTTCTTTTGTTTTATAAAACGAGTCTTAATGGTTTTTTTCTAAGAAATTTGATGATCAAAACTGAAGAACTTGGCTTTGGAAATGGAACAAAAGTCACATAAAGTTTTTTGAAGCTGAATTTTGTCTTAAGGGATAGAAATAACAATTATAAATTCCATATTGATATTACTATACACAGTATACTTGGAAACACCTCACAGAAATTTCTCCTATTCCACGCGGGAAAGTCGGGGTAGCAATTTAGTTGTTATTGTTAAAAATCAAAAAGGTGGAAGTTTAAAAGATTGATTATTTTTTGGTCGGATTTATTCCTTTACGGTTTCCTGGAATGGATTTAATAAGTTTTTTACCCAAATACAAGTAGAAGGATGATCAAATTTATAACTTTTTTTTTTCAATAATTTTTTTCTTCCTCAAAAAATTGTTTAAAGGAACTGTTCGTGGAAAATAATTTTACCCCTGTTACAAATTTGAAGGCGAAAATATTTTAATGGAAAATAATGTTTAAAAACTGTATCTAACCAAAATATTTTGTATTATTAACAACATGTACACATATTTGTCCACTGACGAAACTGTCCAAGTAGGAAAAACCTTAATAATTCATGGAGTTCAAGGACCAACAATTGTTCTTTATTGACCGATTCCAAAAAGAATGAGACACAATTAGGAGGCTTTTTTATTTACTTGAAGTTGTTTTCGTTCCTAGAGATTATATTTTTTTTTTTAAAAAATATCCCAGTCCCATTTGTTAATAAAATTGGTAGTTAGATATAAAATATTTAAGTTATTAATAATTTTAGACACCCAAAATCGCAAACCCCGTGCTATTAAATCGCCAACGCCGATTAAACCCAAGAGATGGAAAATTTTAAATTTTATATTCATACGCTGTTTGAAGTCTGTAAATTTATTTTGTTAAATGGTAATGCTTATCCCAAGACAAGAGAGCCAAAGGAGGTTAAAATATAATTATGCCATTAATGATTAAAAAAAGAGAAACGTTAACCACAAGTAATTAAATATGAATATTTACATGTCAGGATTACTTGGGAATGAAAAACCGCATTGTTTAAACCCAATACATATTAATGTGCGGTTAATAAATTTGGATTATTAACAATATATTAAGGTGGGTTTCCAAAAAGATTTCCGTCAAAAATTAAAATTGACAAGGTAAAATGTGAAGGCAAATTATGGCATATTTTTAAATAACAAGTTATCAGCCATACGTATAAGATTTTTTAAATTATATTTTTGAATATGTTTTGAAACGAGAACCTAAGTTTTTCAAATTGTAAAAGCTTTTAGTTTATATATCCTTCTATATTTATATAATTTACTATACATCGGAAATTAATATTAACATAACTGTTTTATATATCATTTTATTTATAAACCGGTAACAAAACATATAAACATTGTTTTTTTTTTTATTTTCACTGTTTGTTTGTTTATTTGGTTTTCTCAAATAGCTAGTCCAAGGACGCAATTTTCACTAAAAGAAAGATCAGATGCAACTAAAGTAACTTAGGGTTAATTTAAAAAAACCAACAGATTTTATTTATATATAACACCGGCCACGCGGCCAGCAGGGAAAAAAATAGATATCTAATGATGTTCTAAAGCGAATAAATGTCCAGCGAATACCCGGTCCAGACGAACGTGGATAGCATTAATGTTTTGCACAAGGTCCTTTCTTTCAGAAATTTCAACTATGGTGCTCAAATTGTACAAAATTGATGGCCAGCCCACCGGTTCACCCGTCCCAAGGTTGGAAGGGCGAATATACTAGATGAAATATGTTGGAGTAAACTTACTGAGGGGATCATCTTAAGGAAGAGTATAAAAGATATTTATTTTTATATTAGTCTGTTTTTCTGGAATTTCAATTGCCATTGTTTAATTTTTCATTTTTTTTGCCATTTAAATATTTGAGTAAACGATATTCAAACATTAGTTTTATTAAGAGATAATGTGACTGCAAAGTCTGCAGTGATCAAGGAACTTGACCAAGTTTCGATTTAAAATTTTATTTTAGGTAGATTAATTTTAATTTACCGTTGAAGATTTTTTAATTCAGTGTTTGAAAGTATAAATGTTATTTCAGTTAAATTATGAACAGGAAATTAGGGTTAAAAAGTCCGGTAAAATATTTCCATTTTGGTGTTTTAAATGAAAAATTTATTTTAATTTATTGACTAAAAAATTTGTCTGATTTCATAAACCCCAGTTAAGAGACTAAGGAATCTATTGGATTTATATTATTATCTTAAATTTTATTTATATATTATTGCAATATTGTGTTTTCCATATTTTCAGGCCTAATCCCAACATACCATTCCAATTTTGACTGACGATGATTTTGTTATTTGGGATAGGTAAGTTTTCTAGGTTTCAAATGTCTATACCCTGTTTTTTCGAAAGAAGTTTTTGTATGAGACTGTTTTTTTAAATACGCTTATTTCGTTTATTTATTTACAAAAAATACGGCAAATAATAACCTATATCCAAGGATCCTAAAAGAGGCAAAAGACCAAAGATTGCATTTTGACAGTGGAATAATTTTTTCATCAATAGTGGTACTGCCGTGGGTAGTCTTTGAAAATATAATTATAAATTTCCTTTAAAAAGTGAGAAGGTTGGGAAAATGCCTTTCCCACATTATAAATGGAATTGAACAATCCACTAATCACTGGTTGGATTCCATGCCACAAAATTCAAATGTTAATAGGATCTATAACCTTGTTTTGGACTTTAAAATTTGACATCTAACCAACCAAAAAACCAACCACAAAAGAATTTTAATTTGGTTTGTGGTTGTGTATCCCAAATTTTTTATATATAGCGTAAAAGTTCCTCGAGATGAGAAGGGTGGAAAAAACCCAATTCCACAATATTTTGAGAAATTTACTAGAAAAGAAAAAATTGAATTTTCTTTTTTTTTTATTGAGTTTTTGGGATAAAACACCGGTATTCATTCACCATTTTAACGGTATTTACCTTATAAACATTTTATTATAATAAATATACAATTTAAAAATTTAAAGCTGCCCCAGATTAAAACACAAAACTAAATTAACGTGGTTTTTAACCTTTGACAATAGGATAGCCGTCTTTTATTAGACCGGAAAAAGCCCCGTCTTGAGAAAATAATTGAAGTCAGAAATAGCTGAGGGAAATAGTACCAGTCTACTAGAGAGAGGAGGAAGGTAGGTTTATTTAAGCCGATTTTATTTAAGGGTGAAAAGGAAAAAAAAACGGAATTTGAAAGAAAATAACAGTATCTTTACGCTTTTAATTTGGGAAATTTTAAATGATCCTTGGTTAGCAGGCAACGAAAAACCCATGATATTTGTTGGTTTCGATTAGCCCTTGAACGAGATATTGCCAAGGATGAAGAACGGTTTTTTCCCAAACATAATTGTTTTTATTTTACCATTTTCCAATTTTATGAAGAAATTTGAATTTTACACGAAATTTTAAACCATATCAAGGTTAATTTACAGAATCCAAAAGTTGCAGCTTGGTTCGGGCTTGCCAAGAACAAGATTTTAAAAAGCAAATAACCAGGAAATGCTCAATTTGGGAGGCCTGTTGGGCAAACTTAGATAGATTTTGTGTTTCCATTTAATTCAATATTAAAATATATTTTAATGTCAACAGTCTGTTGTGCAAAAATGGCCACAAGTAAACTATTATTATTATATTTGTTACTTATAGTTATAATTATGCAACTCTTAATATTAAATTTTGAACACTAATACCAAACTTTTTTATTCTTCATCATAAAAACCGCCCATTAGAGTCCCTTGGATATAGAATCCCAAATGCATGCCACTGCTCAGATTCGACTATTTTAACGACGGCCACTTTGCGATTGTCGTCATCCATCTCCCGGCCGCACACCAGTTTTCTGGAGCCCTCGGTCCCCGACAACTTTCGATTCGAGCGGTCAAGAGCCCGGGTTTAAGGATCAGCCCACTGCCACCAGCTTTTATCTGGGGTATGTCGGGATTTTTTTTTGACGGTTTATTAAATTATTTGTGATGGGTTCCAGAATTAAATTAAACAAGTTTATCATATATAAAAATTTTTTATTTTTGTTTAAAAAGGCTTTAAGGATAATTTAAAAAAAAGAAAGATATTTTGACGATAACAATTTGGTTTATTTTTCAAATTTAAACTAAGCTCAAAAAGAAATCATTCCGTTCTTGAATAAAAGCAGGAGCAGAGTGAAAAATATTCAATCTGCACAAAAATCTGCATGAGAGCGAATTTACCTTTAACATCATTAAGCTTACCATTAAAAATGTAAAAGCGACGAAAAATCTGCGCGTAAAGTTTAATTTAAATTTACCTGAATGTGAGGTCGTTAGGGGAACCGTGAATATGGGGTTTTAACCTTGAAAACCGTTTTAATTATGTTTTTAAACTAAATCGTTTAAACACCATTTAAAAAGAAAATTCGATTAAATTATTTTGATGAAATATTTAATTTACCTTTGATCATGATCAGAACCAAATGGGAGAATCCAAAACTTTTTTTTTATTTTATTAGGTGGTATAAAGCAATAATACAAAAAATGAATTAAGATAATTAAACAAGGAATATTAGATATATAAAGGTTAGGCAAATCACATGCAGATACAGCTTAATAAAATACCTATTGACAACAAAAAAGGTGCAGAAACCCAACCAAGAAAAACCAAGAAGCGTTGAAAAGAAAATTATTTACAAAAGAAAACAAAAATGAATTGCAGGAAAATAAAAACAGATTGGGTCATAAAAGTTTGATAAATATTCCGGATAATACTAATCTGGGGATGCCTTTTGAATATATGTATTTTTATTAAAATGATCTAAAAGAAATTATATTTTATGTAAATAGGTTAAAATAGGGATACTGACACAATTATGTTTAAGATTTTGGTGTTCGTTAATTTTGTGGGTGGGGATTCTATAGTTTTTCCAATTTTTTCAAATACTTTTAGAAAAGTTTTGAAGGTACATATATTTATATAAAAATTTGGTTTTGAATATTAAAACATTTGATATGCGGCCATACAGTTTTGAAATAAGAAAATTTTATTGACAAGTTTCTTTTAATTTTTGGGTTTTAAAGAATTTATTCCTTAACACATTTAATAACTTTAATAAAACCAACAATTCAAAATTGCAAATTTTTATTTTTACGGACTTCAGAAGCGCAATTTTGCTAGAGTTAATTTTCTATGTTATTATAAAATTATTTATTTACTTATTGACTGAAATGGAAATGAAGCGGTTAGGCTAAATAGAATTAGAATTTTTTAGTTCTTGTTTCAAGACAAAGAAAATAAAAATGAGGACAAAATATTAACCAATTTATTAAAAAATAGTGTTTGTCACCCCAGTAATTAAAAATGAAAATTACTTTTTCCCATCATTTTTACTGTTCTTGGTTAATACCAAAGATAGGCTGGTTTATTTTGCCTTTTTCAAAATTAATATTCCATTATTTGTAGAAAATTTAATTTTTAATTGAGACTACACCGATATTTCAATACTTGAAAAGATCAAATAAAACACAGTACAAAAATTTAAAAACCTAAATAAACTGGTCAATGAATGTTGTCTTAAGATTAATTCTTTTTTAGAATTCAAATTGATATGTGTTATTAGATTAGAAAAAGCTTATTGTTTTGAATAATTTTTAAAGTTCAAATTAATTATAAAATTTTAAAATGATCAGTATAAAATTATAAAAGTAAAACGACATAGACAATTGTTTCATTCAGTATAACAAACGAAAAAAATTTCTAAAAATGTAAACCGGAATTTAATTGACAAACGATAACCGGCGTCCAGACGAGGTTTTCCCTCCCATTAGACCGTAGACGGGAAACCCTGCCGTGGTCTTAAATTTAAAAATAACGAATTGGTGAAATATGGAAAATTGGGTTTCGGCCCAAACCGAAAAGACAGGTGGTTTAGAAACTATCGTATAGGTCCCATTAAACTAACGATTTGCCACTTTTTTGCAATAATTAAAACTATGGTTAATTTAAATTTACTTAAATACTTTAGAAAATCAAAAGATTAATTTACCAAGAAGACAGACAAGTTGGAGATAGTTGACCAAAACGTCAAAATCAAAAAATTTTATGTCAAAAATCAAAATAGTTGGGGAAGTTTAACAGAACCCTTGAGGACAACCATTCCAAATTTTGGTGTTGGTTTAATATAGATAATGTTGTTATTTGTCTATATTATAAAAACATTAAAAAACCACGTAAATGATTAAGAAAACCTTGAACTTTTATAAAAAATTGACCCAAAAAAAAATTCCTCGGCAAAAAAAATTTTATCCTAAGTATTCAGGAATTAGGTTTAATTTCTTTCTTTTAATCTTAATTAAAAAATATTAAACTGTATTTAAAATTAACAAAAAATTAGACCTTGAAAAATAAAAACACTGTACAAAAATTTACGTAATCAAGAAACATTAAATTAAATTTTATAGGTAGTCCAATAAAAATAATTTGAAGGAAAACTTTTGAGGCTTTTCATTTTAAAACTTTTCCAGTCACAAAAATAAAAGCTTGAATTATTAAGGACATACAATTTCAAAACTTTAAGGAGTTTGAATTTTGTTTCAGAAAAGCGTTTGATGTTTTAGGGTTAATGTTCTTTACAGATTACCTAATTTATGTTTTGGGTTACCGTGAATGTTTTTATTGCTGCAGAAAATAAATTTTTTAAAACATAGTTTTTGGGGGGTACATATCGCAAAACAATTTTTGTGGGAGAGCCAAAGGCCAAATAACAAAAAACCATATAAATATCAAAAGATTATTTCTCATTTGACGAGACGGACATGTTATCTAAACGTATTTGCCCGGTTTTGAATGTTGATCAACGTTTCACCTTTTAATCAGCTGGTCAAAAATGGTACATGGCTTTTTGGGTTTCAAACGCCCGGGCTTTGATTATCGATTTAACTGGTCAAAGGCACCGTCAACCGATCGGTGCTCCCCGGGAATTATCCCAACTTTTAAATTATTTTTACTACTTTAAAATGGAAATAAATTTCGTTTTGGGCTTATTTTAAGTTATTAAACAAACTTTTTGGCAAAGAAAGTTTTTTTCCTTTCATGAAAAAAGGTTTTGTTTATTATTTGTTAACCACTTTATTAATGGTTGGAAAAACGTTAAAAAAACAAAGTTTTCAGGAAGATGAATTTATTATTCTTATAATTTTTAGGTCCATCCCAAGGTAAATTTAATGGTATGGGTGGTAGAATTTGGAGAAGAAAACGAAAATTTGTCAAATTTTAATCAAAATCTCTGGACGGTTACTCCAAAACATTGAGATCAGACAAATTATTCCGTTCTGGCCGCTGGCCAGTACGGACCCTCTCGTGCGTTCCTGCATGAGTTCGGGCCCTGCCGCGGCATAAAGTTGGTTGCGCAAAGTGCCGTGTTAAAGTGCCGGTTTATTTGTGAGGGGTGTCGCAGGGGTTCCCGACTTTAATTGGGTAGTTACACACATACACAAAAAGCCCACGGAGGCATTTTATCCATTAATTTGACTTGTGCTTGCTGCAATTAAAAGGGGCAGCTAGGCTCCACCCAGCGCTCCCAAAAGGCTTACACTTATTTAAAGGCGCCACACCTTCCTCCCGGTGGGGAGGAAGAATAGCTTACACCGTGCCGGCGGGGGTCGCCCCAATGGCCAAAGGACGAAGGATCCCGCACAACAACCCGAAGCAATAGATAACTATTTCCCGCGGAATTAGCCCCGGAAAGGGCCAAAACCACCTGGCTACCGTCGCCCGGTATTTGAAGGCAAAGCCGCCGGTCACCCAAAAACACCCACGCCGGGTCGCCGTTCGGTGACACCCAACCGGGACCCAGTCCAGTATGTACACCTGTCCTGTGTCAATCTTTTGGCAACTGACGCCGAAGACGAACCCAGGCCCTCAAAAATGGACTTTAACCCACGACCGTGTCAAACAGACGCCGCCGACATAGCTGACCAGATGGTTTTACCACCGTGGACGGCGGAAAAGGGCAAAACGCCCGCCATAGAGGAGGAACCGAGAGCTGCCCTAGCTCCCCAACGCCGTCACCGACCGCGACGCCCGCGAAAGTCCCGCGGCCGAGCCGCAACCAAACCCACACTGTGGACGTATATGGCCGGGGCGGCTGGCGTTCCACCCCCCGGACCACGACAAGGTCCGGAGTCGGTTCTTTACGGGTTATCAAAGGCGAAAAATATCGGGTTTCGTTCCAAACACGGAAAGGGCATACGGGTCAACGTAGAGACCCCAGACGACTTCCGCGCGCTAACCCAATACCTCCGCGAGGGTAAAAATCCGGTTTCCACTTTTCGCTTTGGGGAAGACCGACCTTCGAGTCGTTATTAAAGTTCCGGCGAACCGAATTAGAGAGGAATTGGGATTCCAAACGCCAGGGATAACCCTGCCATAGGGTGCGCCGGGCTAACCACCCACGCCAAAATTTCAAATGGACCTACCATGGTCGAGTTTGATCTTTCCCCGAGGGAAAATCAATATTCAATGCACATTCAATATTAAATTAAATTGGTTTACGGTCGAACCCACGAAAGAATGGGTTTCCAGTCGCGCAGTTCATAACTGCCAAATTTAAAGAACAAAACGGCAACTGTTTCGCGCGGCACGTTGTGGTGAAATGTTGGGCCAAAGCACAGCACCCGGAGGCCCAAGGCCAAAAGATTCGGTCGAGCCGCCCGGTGCGCAAATTGCGAAAACGGGTACCCGGTTAAGTTACCAGGTTTCTGGAGAGCACAAAACAACCGGCCATCTTTCACGTTCCGCGGAACCCCGGGAATTCCGGATTGAATAGGAGCTTTGTCCCCCACCTGCACCGGCAGAAAGTAGGACAAAGCCAGTTGTAATTAAAAATCCGTCGCCGTCCCCAAGCCGCGGCGGCAACAATCAAAGGGGAACCGACCAGGGTGGGTCCCACAAAGCGAGAAAAACCTCGCACCTGCGCCCGCCGCGCAAATCAAGCCACACAAAGGGCCCGGTAAACCGTCCGTCCGGCGCCCGGACTTAATCTCGGAAAACTTTGAAGCACAAAAAGTTAACATGTCTAAATTTATAATTTTGGACCAAAAATGCACCTGGAAACCAGCCCAGTTGAAAAAATAAAGCTTTGGTTTGCCCACGCAGAAATATTAGACGCACTAAGTAAATTTAAATAAGAAACCGAAACAGAACAAACGAGTAGGGGTTAACCTTTAAGATGGTACCAACTTAGGTAGGGCAAAACCGCGCCTTATTGTCGTATCGTACTTTAACGCAAACGGTTTAAGAAAGGATCCAAATCGCCAAAACTTGGAAACAGTATAGATATATTTTGGTGCAAGAGACCTTTAAAACCGTCAATATCCAACCTTAGAATGGGTGGTTATAACATTATTAGAAACGATAGGGTTGTCAGGACCGTTGGGTGGTACAATTTCATACCAACAAAAAAGGTCACCATATCGGCAATTAGGAAACACCTTAGTTAACTAAACCTTAGAGGGACGGCATGTCAGATCGCACCACCGGCCATAGGCCACTTGTATTTGTTTCCGGTGTTACCTGTCCCCATCTAAAAGTTACTAGATCCGACCCGAGTTGTTTTTCGGCTTAGGTCCATCAACCGTTATCGCAGGGACCAAAAGGCAAAACATCCCGACTGGAATTGCATTACGCCAAACACAAATGGGCAAAAATTGTTGAACCTCGGAGGAGCCACCAACATAAATATAAAGTCCCGGGACCCCAACCAGATATCGACTCAGGCAAGGGCGCTCCCAGAATTATAGACCCGCCATTAGGAGATCTGCCGAGTCGTATCGATAGAGGAAATCGGAGTTAGACCGGACCCACTTGCCGGTCTTTATTCAAATTGGGGCTAAGGGCGCCGGTGCTCCCCGACCAAAACCGTAACAATTGGCAGGTTCCTTTGAAGCAAACCGGCTTGGGACCCCTTCAAAAGTTGTTCAAACCTTACCGGGAGGTTTATTGATAGGTAGACAAAGCAATATTGCCATCGAAGTATTTTAACGATATCTCATCAGCCATCGACGACCCGGAAAAGACAGTCGGTGGGTGACCAAAAATTTTGGCTTGCCGTTCAGTATTCGATGTCTGATAAGAGAGAAAAAATGGAAAGCGGGCGTTTTATCGCCATCCGTCCGAGTCAAACTGATTTTCGCTTTTAGGAAACCGTTAGAGGTCAGGAGACAGGATAGAAATTACACCGCAAAGAATCGTGGTTAGGACTGATGGAAGACTTGAGCCATCGCACACCGCCCATTGGGCAGTTGGCCGACGGGAAGTCGGATCCCGCGACGCTACGCCCCATTATCGCCAACGGGGGCTTGGTTAGCTTTGAGACTTGAAAAAGGCCGAATGTTTAGCCAAACGCTAGAAGAGCAAATGACGCCATCCCCACAGGCCGACGCGGCTCACCCATTTGGAGGTGGGGACCGTTAATGAACTTAGGGCCGGTTTACCACCAGAGGGCGATAATTTAAAGCTAGTGACCCCGGAGGAGGTTCATGATATTATTATGGTCTTAAACCCTGGTACCCTTGGCCCAACCGTATCTCAAATAGAACTCTCAAAAATACTTGCAGGCCCTTATTGTCTGTGTGTATTGGTCAAATTTTTAATATTTTACTAATAAACTTGTAATTTTCCTGATGCCCGGAAAGAAGCTTACCGTCATCGGGGTATTTCCAAGGAACAAACCCTCTAACCTACCCACGAGTTATCGTCCAATTTAGCTTGCCAATTGCTTGGGGTTGGCAAACCATAACCCTTCCGGCTGAAAGACCAACACCCTTCTCCAAAATTATCCCAGACGGTTAACCGGGTTTTCGTCCGAAGCACTTCGTGTCCGACCAAATTTATTTGCCTGACGGAATTAATTCTGAATGGCCTTCACCAACCCAAACTCCCGGTATCACAGGGGGTTGCCCTTTCGATGTCGCAAAGGCATTTGAAAAGTCTGGCACCAACGGTTTGAAAGTTGACATTTTCAAAGTGCCGGACAGGCTGGTTCAATCATCCAAGCCTACTTGTCAAATGCTCTTTCCGATATCGGATCGAGGGAATTGTCCACGAGCCGTCCGTTCCAAGGGCGTCCTTCAAGGATCCCCTATCACCTTTATTATTCGCGCCCACACGAGCGGTATTCCAAAGCCCGACGAGTTAATCTGGCACTTTCGCCGATGGACACCGGCCTCTATTTTCCCGTCGCTTAGACCGGAACCATTCTTTAAAAGCTTCAGAACGCGATCAATTGTTTAGGGCGAATGGTTCTGTAATGGAGAATCGATTGTCATCCCGAAAAGGTGCAGTAAATACACTTATCGGTCTAGATTACGTGTTGTTAAGTTACCCCCGGTTCAACCCAGGGTCAGGATAAGGCCACGCTGGCTGACACCATACACTAGGGCAATTAAAAATTTAGGCCCAACCCGATCCTTGGGGGAAGGAAAATTTAAGGCGTGAATTTTCGACCGCAACATGTCGTTCAAAACAATCCAGGACGTTAGAGAAAAGGCTTTGTCTGTTTCGACCAGACTTAATACCCAACGAATTTAACAAAATGTCGCCTGGGCATAAAACTTTATTGTCAAGGTATGCATGACCAACTGGGCTTACGATGCCAAACTTTCGCTCAACGCATCCTCCACGCCCCAAAGCAAAATTCAAGGAGGTTCAAAAAAATTAATCCGCTGCCACCGAAGTGGTGGTACCAAAGAAATGTAGACTTAACAGCATCGCAAATTGGCCGACACCCCGACACTTTAAAAGTTAACCTCAAAAAGAAAGGTTAGGCCAAACCAATAAACCTCCCGGTGCCAGCAACGCATACGGTGATCCAAACCGTCTAGCCAAAGCGTAGACCGGGAAACGTTCTTTCCGGGACCCGGACGAGGAAGGGGTCTTGAGACTCCGACCAAAGGGGTCCCGGAATCAGGATCCTACACACCACACCAGTAGGGAAGCATTAATCACCGTAGTTCGCCCTCGCACGAGCACAGGCCGACACACACACACCGCATACTAGATAAACCTGGTTCAAGGGCGGTTCTCACCGCCCCAGCAACGATTAAACAGTCCCAGACCGTCGGCGTCCCGGTCCGGAAACCGACGCGACGATCCAGGGGAGACATAAAAACCTAACTCACGGTTTCTTTCTGAGTGTGGCCCATTTTAGCAAAAACAGGGGCCACCTAGTTCGTAGGGAGCCTTTGAACCTGTGTTAGATGAAGTTTACTAAAGACAGAGTCTGGAAGGAATAACCATGGATAAAAAAAAAACAGACATATACCAACCTTAGTCTGCCCGTGATTTGGATGCTGGAAAGAACCAAACGTCGGGAAAATAAATTTTAAAAAAAATTTTAATTTTAATCTGTGACAAGGATACCTTGTTTTTTGCTTTGTACATTGAAGGTTGTGTGTTTAAATTTTGAGCGTAATTTTTTTGTTACAGATGTTTTCTTGTTGATTTGGACAATATGGACTGATATTTTTTTGTTTTACTGTGGGGAAATGCCTGCGTATACTCGTCTTTACCCCCGACGGAAAGTGCGGCCTACGGAGTACCGACACAACCTTGGCTGCAGAGAAAAGGGCTAGTAGCACGTCTGCCGCCTTTGTCCCCTCGCTGCACCCTCCTCAGGCACATATTAGACATAGACATTAGACAAAAAAATAATAACTAATTTTAGCCGTCGTTTTAAGATGGCCTTTGAATTTACTGCTAACTAATCCGTCCATAGAATGCAGTTTACGCTTTAGGTTGTGTATGACAGATTCCAATCATGCCTGTAAACTGTTTTTGAGGTTAATCTGCCTGAATTAGGAGCAAAAAACTTATTTCAATATATCAGTTTTTACCATCGGCTAAGAGCAATATCCTCTGAAATGTAGACTACATTAGTAGCCTACATACAAAAACACTTAACTGATGTGTTTTTCATATGAAATCTCTTTGTCAGGTGTATGCCTTTGTCATCCTTATTTCAGTAGAGAAGATTGGGTACTACCACCTGCTCGGGATCCAAATATTTCAAACATTAAAACCAAGCACAGACCTGCAAGACTTCATTATACTGTCAGTTCAGAATGAATCGGATCATCATCGTAAGCCTGTGTTAGTCCACTGCCAGACATAGGCCTACCTAATGCATGCCGTCTCCATTATTATATTTATTTCATTTTATTTTATTTGGAAAAGAAAAAGCTCATGAGTGCAGGACTAGTCGAAAGAAATTAATGTATGTAAACAACGCATATTGACTTCGGCTTTCCATAGGCAATGTCATCGTATAGAAAAATGGCTCGAATAAAATATCAGGCGCTACAACGCGCTCCATAGTGTTAAGACCATGATACTCACAGGCTTTAGGGTACGTTTATTAATTGTAAGCCGTAATATTTTGAGTCTTACTTCATACTAGCAAGCTAATTTAGTGAATCCTTTAGTGTCAGTAGTTCTCGTGGATATAGAACGGCAATGACCAGTACAAACATAAATCAAAGAAAGCACACATAAAATTAACACAATTCAAATAACTACGTAGTGGATAATTATATGCTAATGAAGGGGGTAAAAGTTTAAGAGCTTATTATAGCATGATTTCTCGCGTTGACCAAATGGTTAACATGTAGGACCATTTTTAATGAGTTGTCGTTGTTGGTGCTGCTGTCATTGATTTAAACAAAGCCCGTTGTCTTACAGACTGTGAGAATGATCATGCAGGTCACGAAGTTGTTGAATATAACAACTACTTGACTTACGCTATCACGAAATGTCGTAGTAAAAGCACTGTCACGAGCTTGCGAAGCAAGTAGGATATTTTTCACCATTCTGATAACAGCAATCAGAGCTGTGAATGTGTTAGCACAACGCAAGTGTCCTGAATTCCTTTTGTTGATTTCCTAAAATTATATATTTTTTTTCTGATTTACATGACAAGCAAATTTAGGATCAAGTTTTATTGAAAGAAAATAAACAAATCAGTCTGCCCGGAGCTGAGTAACGTGAACGATGTTGCTTATTTATTAAATTGTCTAAAATCCCTATGTATGCTTAAATCTTTAAAACAACGCATTGGATATTGATGCGGTTAATAGATACAGTGATTGAAGTGTACATTTTAGATGTATAATTTATGCGTATTATTGTAAAGAAACGCTGATAAATTTCTATATTTTCCCATAGATTTTACAGATATCAGTATTCCATCCGTGCGTGGGCGGGTCGCTAGTTTGAGATAAAGATCAACAATCAACGTTCGTTAAACCTTATTTAATAGTAAGATCATTAACACACATATATATAACTTCAGATATTGATAAATGATAAATTCACGAACATGCTCATGATTATATAAGTAATGTCCTCCAAGCCGACTGTTGCAACTAAAAGTAGATTTTAAAGAATTCTAAAGAACTCTATCGGTTTCTGAAGGAGCATATCACTACGCTACGGAGATAGGTGATCTATAAATGGCAAATATATTAAACTAGTGTAATAAAGAGGTGTAAAAGATTGTGTAAAAAGGTTTTGTACTAGTATAATTTTTTATTATGTTTTCATTTTAGATTATTAAATGACCTTTGTACTTTGTTTTATAATTTTCTCTTCCATGATGATGTTTCAATGATGTATTTAAATATTATTATGTCTTTCTGCTATATCTGTACAATAAATAGCAACAAGTAATTACAAGAACAAGCAAATGAAGGTTGCACTATTCTTTTTTGTCGAAACAACCAAAGTAAAGAGCCGTTAATTTTTGTCGTTGTGGTGGTAACACATTTTAGTATAGAAAAGTTTAAGGTCCTTATTATTTATTTTTAATAGCACAAGTAATAAAATTGCTACATTTGAAATGATTTTACTCAGATTTTATTCACAGCGTATGTTTCATTTATACATCGGAGAACGTTTATTTTATAACATTTGTTATGAATGTAAATATAATTGTAATCATATTAGAAATTATTTTTGGAGCAGTTACCACCGGATGGAATTACAATCACCATATTATGTTAAAAAGTCGATGTTTGACACTTGGCGTATGGTGTAAATGCGCAAAACAATTGTCTTGTGAGAATCATAATAACTTAAAAAGATTCATTTTGTTTTATTATTTTACGTTACAACAAAATAAATCGCTCACAATATCTACCCATTCACTATACTATACTTAATATACTCTTTTTTTTTGGCATACGCAGGCAGACACAGTCGGGTCATCTGATGGGAAGTGGTCACCGACGCCCATAGACATTGACAATACCAGTGGTATCGCCATCGCGCTGCCTACCATGAGACATAGGTCGTTAAGTCTCGTTTACCCAGTAAATACGCTGGCTACGGTGCCCTTCAAACCAGAACACAGCAGTGTTTTAACACTACTGATTCGTGGCAGAAATAAGCACCGCGGTGGTACCCACCCAGCGGTCTCCTGTAAAAAGGGGACCTACCACCGGGTTAACTGCACGACAATGACAACACAGTAAGCTAGCGCTTATATCTTTACTATATCTTTAACATACTATTAAGAGAGAAACACATTAATCAAATAGTTAGTGTCTTAACGGGTTGTTGATAAACATTTAAAGTCTTAAAGTCGGTTCTGATCTCGAGTAAATATAAATTTAAAATTATTTATTATCAGAATTTATGTTTTAAAAGGAGTTTAAGGATTGACTTTAAGGCATGAATTGATTGCTTTGTTTCAGGTCTGAAGTTGCCATATTCACGTCTTCTAAGGACCTCACATTCAGATGAACTTAAATTAAGCTTTTACGCGCAGATTTTTCGTTGCGTTTACAGTTTTGTTGGTAACCTTAATGATGTTAAAGGTCAATTCGCTCTTATACAGTTTTTTTATGCAGTTTAATTTTTTTTATTTTGCTCATGGGATTTTAAGTGGACGGTATTATGTTTTGTGTCTCTGATAATTTTTCTATTAATATTTAATTTTTCAAAAAAAAGCAAATAACTAATAGAATGACCTAAATACAATAAAATTTCCTTTACCAATATTGCCATATTGGCGCATTTTCTCTAGAAATACTGTAATCGATTCAAAAATATAGGCAGAGGCCTTTTAAAAAATGCGCTGGAAAGTTGAAAGTAACAAAAGGAGTGTGTGTGTAGTATTTTTTTATTAATATACTAAAAAGATAAGAAAAAGATTGACATTGAGTGTAAAAAATTTACACTTGAGTGTCACAAAACTGAATAAAAACCATTCACTAAGAAATAAGGTTTTTCATTAAAACTCAAAATAAAGAATAGATAAAAAAATATTTATTGCAGTTTCAATTATGTACTGCAAGCGTTAAAAATAACGGCACATTACGTAATTTTCAAAGCAGAACATAACATAATATATGAAATATTGTCCGATCCAAGGCAAAACATAATTTAATTTGCTACTGACATAAAACCTCTCCAAGTATGCTTTTCAACGCGCTTCCATATGTAGCAATTCCTGGTTTGTTTCCTTTTATGTAGAAATCTTGTTCTTGACAACGCTTAAACCAAGCGACAAGATTGGGATATCTGGAGGTTTAAATCGCCATAAGCTTATGCAACTATAACATGAAAAGTGTTTATTATGTAACTCATATTTATTATGAAAGTCATGATTTTTTAAATTATATAAATACAAACAATCCACCTTCTCCCTCCCCTTTGCATTGTTATTTAGGTTTATTTTTAAATGGACTCACCGAAGACGTGTACCTATGCAACTTTGGTGCAAAGATTAATTTAGTTTGTTCTTGGAGTGAATTTTTATGTAGGTAGTTTGAATAAATATAATATGATAAAAAAGACCTTATATTTTATTAGTTAAAGAATATAAAGCTTAAAGGTAACTTTCAAGACAAAAGGCGGCTAAAGAAAACTTACAGAGATTGATCGATGGGTAATATCTCATTCATAGAGCTAATCGAGGACACGCAGCAAATATCTGCCAAAGTTATTTCGTTTCCCGCTAACCAAGGTTGATATAAGAATTTTTCAGTAAAAGCATAAGCCACTCTTATTTCTTTCTTCGCTTCCGGTGTGATTGCCTTTTCACCCCCAAAGAAAATGGGCAGCTGATATCAAAATCGGCCATTAAGTTTAAGGTCAAATTTATCCACAAAACAACATTAAGTTAAACTTTAACTAATAATTTAAAATCTAGCTCTTAGCAATTATAAATAAATTAGCAATAAGCTATTTCCGTGTAGGATACGAACCCACCTCCCTTTTTGTATAGAGTAAGTTCTTTATTAATATGTACTATACTAACACTATCACGAAAACTGTTTTTTATCTCAGCCTCAGTTTGAGAAATCTCAGTTCTTTACAAATTTCCGATTTTATAGCGGTATATGCAGCAAATTCATCTTAGACAAGTTGTCGTGGGCCTCCTTATTTATAAGGAGCAGGCTATTTAATCTAGCAACACTACGGGTAGAAAACAGAACATGACCATCAGGAAGAAGCATGAAAAACGAGTCTAAAGAAAAGAAGAGACTCCGAAGACCCACGTGATTACAAGCCGAGCGTCCACCTCAATACTCTTATCGGTGCAGGTGTTGTGGAGCGAGTCCACCAATTTACCTACGTCTTGAGTTTTAGGAACTTGGAGAGGCTAAAAGGATATCGCTTTGAGAAACGCCTAAGAACAACATTCGCACGCTCCAAATGCTAACCTCGTAAACTAACATGGAGATTTGCTGTATCTCCTGTGCGAAACGTGGGAGGTTACATAGGACAACACGCAACGAGATTAAATCTGCGACAGTAGTCTTAGTCTTATGTATTTTATAGCACGAGACAAACTATATTTATGAAAATGCTGCAATGATACTCGATCAACAAATTGATTAAGCACAGGATCCAAATCTGGATTAATAAAGCACTCTGAAGGAGGTCAAAATAAGCCTGTAAAGCACCCTTAAACAGCTTGCTGTGAGCCACCGCAGGTAAATACGAAGCAGAGAAAGAGACAATACCACTCGAAGGAATAAAAACAATGAACTTTTCTTATTACTTGGGATATATAGATCTGGGTCAAATGCGTATAATTAATTATTCCTCACAGATGCTCACTTTACTTAAACACTAGGAATAAGTGTTCCACTGTCGAAAAACAGTCTTTGGTCTGTGTGCCCTCTTTTTTGGATCAGGTGGAATTACAGACTTTATTGCTTGTATCAGCGTTAGTAAATAAACTGAAATTGCGTGACTGAAACCAAATGTATCTTCACAGCTGACTCTATAAGCTAACAGCAGTTAATGTAACACGTAAAAACAAAGATTAGGGTCTTAATCTGTACAACACCTGAAAAAGAAAACCAGAAAGATTAATTACATTTTTTAGCCTGTTTAAATTTATGTAGGAATAACTTCCAAGCTTTTGGACGAGTGTCACAAAATCTAAAAAAATTTACCTGTCCCAAATAACAGTCATCGTGTTCCTTTTATTGGAATAGTATATTTAGAGGTTAAGCTGTAAATATAAAAACATAATATAACTATATATATATATTACACCATATTTATATAAATTTCTATGATCTTTTACCTCCAGGCGTGTGAAATCCCAAGTCTGTAGTTTTATAAACTGTGTCTGGCAATAGCACAGCACTGCAAGAACAGCACAAAGAAACATTATGCCGATGATTCTGTTCCATACCTCTTTTCATTTGGTTAATAAGTATTACATAAATCATTGAACGCTCATGTAAGGAAAAAAATCTCCACAGATGTTCGTCATACTGACAGTACAGTGAGTTTTGTCACTATACAATTCTGGGCTTTCAATGCTATCAAAATTCGGATTTAACAAAGATTAACGTTTATATATTTGCAATTTTAAATCATAAAAATTGCAAGAATAAATATATCATTTTTTGTGTGTTTATAATTAATAAACTTAAAACATACTAAACGTACCATTAGTCTTTTTGCCATGGAAAGGCTACATTCAAATTTGATGCTATAAGATTACACATTTGCTCTCTTTATATGCACCTTTTTGTATAATCTTATTAAGTTACTTTACCTCAATAAGTTTCATCGACATATTTCACCGTCCCCGTAATGCTAACTTAGTAAAGCCATTGAAGGACGGGTGAACCCATGGACTGTATTTGTGCAGTGTAGGCTCTGTGATTGAAATTCTGGGAATAAACCATTTAATTGCCACCAAACACGGCCCTTATCCCGTTCGATGACGAAAATTATTTTTATCTCAGCCTCAGTTCAGAAATCTCCAGTTCTTTACAATTTCCAGTTACTGCTAACCGGTATATGCAACAAATTCATCGCCAGACGCAAAGTTGTCGTGGGCTGCTCGCCATTGCCAGGAAGCAAACTGTTAATCGCAACGCCACTACGGTTAATGCGATACATAATAACAAAGCCTGTATCGGATCCAAAAAGACGTAATAGACCGAACTGTTTTTCGACAATTGGAATATTCCCAGCTATGTGCGGTATGCCGTGTGTGCAGCATTGCGCGGCTCAGGATCTATGTCCCGGCACCAGAAAGTCTATTGTTTTATTCCCTTTCGAGTAGTATTGTCTCTCTTTTCTTCTCTTTTCGTATTTCCTTCCACCACCGTCTTCCTGCAAATTGCTGCTAGTGATGTGCCTTATACGTATTTTGGATCCTTCAGAATGTTTGGCTAATCCGTTTGGTCCTCACTGTCATGTTAATCCGGGTATCATACGGCGGTGCAAATATGGTTGCGATAAATATGGAACTACGATGCAGGTGGTGCGTGTTATCTGTGAGCCTCGCGCAGAACCAGCAAATCTCATGTTCAGTTGTGGAGCTTTTGATACCGTGGCGTTCTCAGGCGATATTGCTCCGTCCGGGCAGACGTGGGCTGGGCGTGACGCGCCTCGGCCGGCCAGGTGAACTTCGCTGCAGCCTCCGCAGATAACCAGGCCTGCGCCGCGAAACTCATTTTCATGCCTAACCCTGTGGAACATGTTCATTTTCTAAGTCATAAAGTGCAGGAGTTTCCTCAGAAAGACTCAGGCATGTATTCGCTTTGAACGTTGCTAGATATGTTTCTTCATCCAAAGTTGAGGTATGGCACAATTCATACAGGTATTGACCCTTGACCTGTAATTACATTGTAGATTGAATTAATATTGAAGTGAATCATGATATAAATACCAGAAATTTACGTTATAGTATGAGTGACCATATTCATACAAATAAATGGTACCCGTCCTGCACTAACGGATGGGTGGATTTAAAGGAGAGTAAATACATGTAATTTTATTATTTATTAATTTTATTACCTTGAGCTTCTAAAAGTGAACGATATTGATATGGAAAAGTTAGCCATGTTGTGCAGAAATCAGTATATAATGTTTTGAACATAATTTTCTTGTGGAGCACACATCACGTTCATCAGTCAGTTAGTTATTATTCTGGACTCTGCATAAAATACAATAATTCATCTATTTAGAATTAGTTACAGAAAAAATATCTGTATCTTGGACAATTTTTATAATATACATTTACAATATTTTCAATGATGGACATTAGAAGAACCTGCTATTCAGTCTTCATTTAAAGAGTGCCTTCAATGGCCTTACTACATACTTTTGAAACAGAAGGTTATGGGTTCAAACCAACGAATAAAGTAACTAATATTTATCATTTTCCAAAAATTAGTTTAGTGCCACCAAGGTGCATCACACCGACACTGCCTTAAATTTAGATGTTGTTGAGGTCTAAATTAGGGTTTGGTTGATGGCCATTTAAAAGTGAAAGCCATTCCCAGTGGCCATCTTGGATGCCTGGTTGTAGGACTCAGGGACCGTCAGCGAATTACGGTGTCTGTCAGTTTAGCAGAAGGTTAAATGTGATGGGCCAACCTCATCTTGTTGAATTCCACCATTACCTTCGTGCATATTCATGCTTGTGCCCCACAGCCATAATCTATATTTACGACTTGTCTGTATATGACGTTCATATACTATTACACTGTTAAATAAATTCAGAGCCTTGCTTGAGGTGGATTGTGGAGGTCTACATATTTTGGTCCAGCTCTCTGGCGAAACTGGATTATTAAATAGGCCATATACGAAATTAACTTTAACCTGTTAAGCTTAAATAAATTATCCTTCATCATCAAAATATAAACTTCACAAACGTATGGTCAATCAATATGCAGTTGGAAAAAATATGTCTTAAAATCACTTCCCCATTCGAACTTGTCTTTTCAAATTCAAATTCCTGAACATTGTTCTCTGTCCCAAACAAAGTATTTAAAAATAACAAACAGTCTGTAAAGGTACAATATCAGGCTGGTCGTTTTTAGTACTGGCTTAAATATGTTGTTTATTCTAGTTAAGTAAAGTGAAAAAAACTTGTGCCTCGAACTGTTGCTAAAATTCCGCGAACACGTTTACCCATATGCCATTACCCTATCGGAGCCTTTAACGGTCACTGTATTAGTAAAGCCGGTTATTGATGTAGAAAGATGGATCGGTAGTTTGATGCAAGGTATTTTATTATGTTTTTGTGTAAGGAAGTGACCCCAATTAATTTTAAATATACTCAAAGTAGATAATGTTATACTATTAATCATAAATACAAGTAACTCTCTCTATCTTTCTGGCTGTCTGTCACTGTCGTTATTATATCTCAACCACTTATCAGTTCCGATGAGTTGGGTACAGCCACCTAGAATAGATTAAAAAGGACAGTAATTGTTGGATAAAGGGGTCAAAGGTATAAAAGGTAAATGAGGATCGTCTCTGTTAAGCAAAAAAATCAGCGGTACATTGTCCTGTTACTCAGAGCCACATAAGTGGTGTTTTTTACGAACGAACATGAACTTATGCACATACGATGATGAACTAGAAGAGGATGGGGCAAGGGATGAAAGTCGACATAAATTCACGTCATCGTCGAAGCAAAGCCGTAAAAGAACTTCTGTGTCGAGGTAGTGCATATCAAAACATGCCATTTGTAGCCATCATAAAGAAATTATCGTATTCACGAGTAACTCTAGCGATCTGATGATAGGCATGCAATAAAAACTACCACAGGTATCGATATGAACATAGTAAAAATCTATATAGTTTGATAAGATGTTAGTAGCCGTTCTGGTATGGCCGGACTGGGCTGCATATTTTTCCACAACTTCTACAATATGGGTATGAATAATGGGACCCCACTAATAAGAATACTTTCTCATTATGTATCAAATTTCAAACTCAGAAGGAGACACTGTTGCAAAATGGCATGATAATCAGGGGCATGATTGGGGTCATTAATGAGAACAGTTGTGTCAAGATTGTGTGAGATTAAAGGGCAGATAAAAATAGGAAATTAGATATCTCGTCAGTAAGCGATGGCGGCTATGCAGTAAAGATAATATTTTAGAAACGTGTCGGACACATGCCTTATGGCGGGTAGTAAAATGATATGATGTTGTAAGCGCTTCACCCTCAGATTAGGCGCATCTTTTGTTGTATATTAAGCCGTCAAAATTGCGGGAGACTTAATCGTGAGACAACGCTGGTGACAATAAATAAAAAGCAAAACAAAGAATTAAAACAAAACTACACACAACAGAAAAAGCTCGAAACGAAAGAGTATATAACGAACAGAGCGGTATGATAACACGTGAAAGTAAAACTCATAGTCTCTGACTGAGAGGCAGTTCAGCAACAGAAAACTTCTGAGCAACATGATGCCAGGTTATTGCGCAACTTGAGACAAAGAGCTGCTGGTAGAGAGGTCAGAAGGCACCAAAATAAACAGTGCGGGCTGGCATCCTGGCGTTTCCGGACCGAGGGCTAATATAGAGAAACTTCCGGTCAAGTCGAACATGCGAGGCAAAAGTTTGACATCACAAAACATCTGGGCATCATGGTCACAGGCTAATTGTCACAAAGTGATGAAGCAGAGAATAATAGCGTCAGAAATACTTGGTGTCATGATCGGGCTAAGGTGCAGCAGCGAGACAAGGGGCTAACCCAGCGTCAGAAACACTGAGCAACAGCAGGACCAGGTTAGGCCGGGACGGCGTGAAAGACAGAAAGGGTTGAAAGCTGAAACCCTGAGGTTTGGGTTTGAGAGTTCAAATAACCAACGTGGTGTGGCACACCAACATAGGCTGAAAATCATGAACGAGCCATTTTAAAATGCCAATAACACATCGACGTGTACCACCACGTTTGTGACTGTTTACTTTCAACATTGTTACTTTAACTAGAAATTCATGCTATTTTCGTTTACCTTTTAGCTGCATTAGATATCTGCACCTGCCGAACTGTCTTTAAAACATTTTTATTGCAAAATTTTTTGTGAAATCGTATCGAGATATCTTTGACGTCGGTAAAGTACAAGGAATATTAGCTTCCAACCAGATGAGTATCGTTGTAATTTAGACATTTGGGAAATTTGAAAATAACAAGAGTTCTGTATCTCATGAAAAAGTTTAGCCTTTAAGATAGTTTAACTAAAACCAACCAGCTTTATAGAGATGTACACATTACATGTCATCATCCAGATTAGTAAATCGAACTAAAGACTTTATGTAGATATACTACAAAGCGGTGAACCTGAAAATTGGAAATTCCAAATGCTATTCATTAGTGTGTGTGTTACTTCAAATTATTTCATCATTTGCTGTGTACAGCGTACTCACTGCCGGATTTCCAGCGTACGGCCGGCGTGTAAAATATTCAGCGCCAAACACTCAACACAATCAATAAAACGTTAATATTTTTGGTGCCTCAAGATACTAAAATAAAGGGAATCTCCACTATGTTGCCAAATTCATTAACTTTACCGCCCGTTAAATGAACTAGATCAAACGGAGTTTATTTCCAAGTCCGCGTAATTTTTCATGTCGTCAAGCGACCTGGAATTCATGGACGATTTTCTGCAGACTACGACAGATACTCCTCTTAATAGAGTCGTTAGGAACCACTAACAATACCAACAATATTTAGATGACTTTCATCTCGCTTCTTCAAATTATTTAGAGGCTAACTAATAGGAACATTGGCAACTTCCTGGTAGATCCTGTCAGCGTATTTCCACTATGGATAAATGCTATTTCGCGAACTCCCTCTCCATTGACTGGTGCTGTAAAGGAATGCAGTAAAAATATGCGCACTGACGGGGAGTTGCGGTATGGTTGATAAATGGGCACCACAACCACGCTAGCCGCATGGTTGGCAGCGAAGGTGGACGAATTGCTGGTATGTCACGCTTGTCGGGGAACTGTTGCCGAGCTGCTGGGAGGACGGCAGGCGGGCGGAGCAGGTTTCAAATCGACGAAATTTCCAATCCTATCCAGTACTATGCCTGATTGACGCTGCTTGATTAAGACAAATTGAGAGAATCATGAGGACGCGATCTTGGTGCAGCATGTCGACGTTTTACTTTGAGATCAATTCTAACTGCCTCAATCAAACCTTATAGAGCTCTGTTTTTTCCATTAGCCGACCATCTACGCATCTATAGCGTTTGTTCACGCCCGGTGGGCTGACGGAGAATTTGCACGTCAACAAGGGACCAATATGCAACCCGGCATATGCGCATGAGTAGGTGAGCTAAACGCTAACCATTTTAATCTTAATGCGAGTTATTCAAAACCAGTGATGAGTTTGCATCGACAAAACGTTCAACCAGTATACCCACTAATTAGCAAGTAAACTAACCAAACATTTGCGGTTCCAAATCACTCCCAAGAGCAGGGATACTCGAATTTATACCATGAAAACATAGGATCAAATAATTAAGCCGCCACACAAGAAATACAAATAATCAAATTTTGCAAATATAAAACCACAAAAGAAATAAATAAGACTTAAAGGCTTGCAATCAGTGCTTGAAGCCATGTAAGTGCAAACGTAATATCGCGGTCCAACATTGACTAAAGTTTGGTCTAATATGACACCATTCAGCCTTCATATTCTGCCTATCACTAAAATGTTTCTACAAATTTAAGAAGAGGTTAAAATACCTGCTTGGTTGCCTACCAAGCAAACCCTGGTGTTGATGTTCTTTCATGAACTGCCTTTTCGGCATGACATGGTTCGTATGACAATACTACCGTAGAATGTGGTCCGGGATCACCTCGTGGGTTGATAGGTTAGTAACCTCAACTGACTGTTTGGGTGTCGGTGCTGCGCAAAATAAAAAGTTTTACCGACTTTTATTCCATTATTCTGAATATTTTATTGTTGTGGTTACACACAACTAAAGCTATAAAAATATATGAGCACATCTATGTTGATCTGCACGTTACTGTATTCGAGATTATTTAGATAGTTATATATAATAAGAGGAAAATAACGTATTTTCTCTTGTATATTTTTATATAATAGGCAGGCTATAATAGAGTCACAAACGCATCTATATATATATATATATATATATATATTCTTAATATACACAATACATATTTACCGTAAAAACATTCTTAAGAAATTGCAATAAGAACAATTCAAACCTCAAATAAAGGTAATATAGTGTGAGTAAAAGAAAATTGAAAAGTTTCAAAAGTGCTTAATTAGGTAATTAAACGTAAAGGCGCGTGGGATATGTTGACATATATTGTTAAAACCTTATCTAAACAATGAAACACGACTATATATAAAACTAAAGTAGTAGAAGTGCACATATCAGTGGCCAGAGATGTCATCTGTTTTTATTCTTACAGCAAAAGTAAGTGAAACTCCCATTGCATTTAATTCTTTTTATAAAATGTAATAAACCAACAGTTTGATAACTGGGCCACTCAAATCTTTAAAAATTCAGAGAAAAGACATACTAAAACATCGAGGGATGCGACTTCTCACATAAAGTTCTGCCCACATAATAATAAAAAAATATCTAAAAAACAGGTTTAATATCTGTAGCAATAAAACATTATTCACATTAATTTTACTGTGAGCTAGAAAAGTAATCAGTAAAGAGCAGTAACCTAAAATATCAAACAGTTTCTGGAACAAATTCAAACTCCTGTAAAGTTTTGAAATTGTATGACATGATTAAGCTTTATAAGTGACTGCGAAAAGTTGTTACTAATACAGAAACCCCGCAAGTTTCTTGTCATAATATTTTTTATTGGACTTATATAAAACTCTTATTTAAATATTTTTACGTGATTTCAGTGAGAAACCTTACAAGCTGATGTTCATGGAATCTCCGATCTTTAATTTTGTATTCGCACACCTTCTAAAATATTCTGTTTTGTTAGAAAGGTTCAATTTTCTTTGTGTAGCAACATTTTGTCGTTTTGGTTTACAAAGACAATAAAACGATAAAACATGCTGCTGAGAGGCTGAAATGTTCATTGCCTGTGATTATGTGTGCTTCGTTTCTAGTAACTATACCACTACCATGATATTTTGTCACATAATGCTATAGAACAGGCTATAACGAATAGGATGACGCTGTTACTAAAGAAATATTAAATACCGTAGTCTTTTACGTCCAGATCACAAAGGAACTCGTCAATATTATTTATAAAATATTATTGTTAAAGCGACTATTCAGCCTGATGGAGGTTGTGAATACCAGGTACACTACAAATATTTTTCTCATTTCAATATTAATCGTTCTGTTTTACATTTCATTTGTGGTAACACGATGATAGACGATTTTGGGTTGCATTATACAATCACTTTCTTTATATAATTTTGTGAAGACAATACAATTGTAGTTTTTTTTTTTTTTAAAGTATGTACAAGTAAACGCGGTAAAGAGTTTTGTAAACAAAAATTTTAAAATTCCATTAGTAAATTTGCTGGGCAGTTTAAAGCAAAACATGTAATTTTACTGGCATAATTTCGATTAATAGTGATTTACATAAAGTTGGAAATCTGCCAACTTAGATAAAGATCTATAAATAAAGGGTAGCAATTTATGTTATTTTAATCCTTGATCATCCTCGTAGCTTCTCCAACTTTACTGGGGTTTTTAAAGAGACAATCAATGTTTATTTACTATAAGTATAATTTACTAGTAACATTAATTTTTTTTATGTGGATTACATACATAAAAGAATTTCATCCATCAATCATTGTGCATTTGATAAGGATAAAAATAACAATTTAAGTATTTTAGATACTGAAACAGGATGTGGTTCAGCATTATAGAAAGGATGTCCAAAACAACTCTGTGATGTTGAATTTGAGTCACATTATGTGGTTTACCACGTCATATTATTATCTGCTAGATATTAAGCCAAAAGTTTATCCGGTAACTTTCTTCTGCTTTGAATCTGTATTAGATATTTAACATGGAAATCAAGGGCCTAAGTCGTTAAAAGCAAGGACATCAAAAATCATTTTCAAAAACTATTTATAAACCTTATACCGTGTTGATGACTATCCACAGTGACTGTTGATATACTACCACTTGTTTAAAAATCTATAATTTGTATTAGTTGAGACACTATAAGCAAATTAAGGACCGTTAGCACAACGCAGGCTTGTGGGCTGCAAATTGCCATATTTTGAATCAAATTTGCGGCAGGGGTTCTCAGGTTAACAACAGGTTAATTTATGTCCTTTCATGCATTTTCAGTTCTGATAGTTATAAAAATGTCAGATTGTAAATAGGAATCTCAATATTGGCATAATCGTTTGTTTTATCAAAACAATTGTTCCTGTGTCAAACTCTTTTTGAGATTTTAGTAATTAACTACAGTTAATTCAGATAGTACAACATAAAAATGGGGTCGCCCTGGTAACAGTGGATGTCCTTTAAAAGTCAAGTTCTTATTTAGATTTAATAATCTTAACACATATTTTTTAGAAACGTAAATATTCCCACTTTCCACATCATTAGGTGTTTTGTAGTTCGAAAATTGTGCATGTGTTCCCTACTAAAAGGCCAAAATTAAATGATTACATAAATAAAAAATAATTGCTTATGTCATACTTGCAGTTAATAAATGACATCATCGAACGTGGTGATTTCCAACAAGTTGACTAAGGCAGCTGTTTTTATATGGCCAGAGACATCAACCATATTAAATAAATATCTTTTATTTAATGTGATATTACCTTTCTCAGCAGCCAGTTTATCAAGGACATTACCTACCAGTTCCCGAATAAAATTTTAGTCTTCTTTTCAAAATAATCAAATAGGTACATAATGACATTTTAGCCTGGATCGAGCATTTCATTATTAGGTTGCGTTAACAATCAAAAATTCGTTTATGTTATAGTAATCTGCAACACATGTGACTTCTTCTAGATTAACAATTTGGGACTATTGTTTGGTAAGGCCATGTTGTTTCATAAAAGGTTTTACTTATTCTTCATGATCACTTGCTCTAAGAATAATTATGTTAATTCAATTATTTATGTTATATTGTCGTGTCTAGAACAACAATTACCTGTTGCCATGCGTTAAGTTTTAATTTATTATTAGAATCACTCTTTGGGGCTGGGTTTCGGACCACGTTAGGTGCTTGTTCTTGGAGGACAAAATCATGCATCCATATGTCTATTTATTGTGTATGTCAGCCGAACATATATACACTATAGAAATAGGTAATGTACTGTCTCCATCATTTAATTGTCTGGTTTGTTAACAGCTTTGCGGCGAAGCTGTGGCAAACATTACTGAGGGTATAAATATAGAAGGGCTCACTCTCTTTTATCTCGTCTGTCTGTCCGGCTGTCTGTCTGTCTATTGTCTGTCTGTCTGTCCTTCTGTGTCTGTCTGTCTGTCCATCTTTACCGTCTGGCCATTAAGCAGTTTTTGATAAATATGGCACATGCATAAACTGAGTTTCGATAAAGTACGCATTTCTAATAAACTGGCCTTCAATCAACGCTCCGCTTGAACCGGGCATCAGCACATGGAGATCGGCGCCTGCATCGATGAGGTCAATTAACACTCTATTTTCTGACGACCTCCCTCCAGAACAGTTGACCTATCATTGTCGATTTAGCCTGACTACCTGAGCTAATTAAATTACGTATTATGTTTTGTTTTGTATAATGGAATGAAGATGAATAACTTATATATGGTTACACTATTTTGACTTAAATGAACTTTCATCATCATCATCATCCAGCCTGTGATAGTCCACTTTTGCTGGACAAAAGCCTCCCCCTAATGCCTAACCCATTCAAGGTTTTTTTTTTGGACCATGTCCGTACCAACCCCGTGTGACAGTTTTGGCATCATTTATAATTTGTCCTTTAGGTGACTTGTTGTACCGTATTTTTATTTCTTAATATCTATAAAAGTACTTATCTCAAGTACTTTTAAAAACATGGAACCAATAGGAAGCTAATACTACGATCATTTAAAATAGAATGATCAAATCGGAACCGTGCAAGCGGCGCAACATTAACTATATATTTTAAAACTATACGCCCCAGGTGATACCCATAACTTTCTATTTGAAGTCGGTCAAAAAAAACGCTGGTTTATCAGTTAATCCATGAACGATCGGCAGCTGGATAGGCACCTCTGTTCCGGGCTTGGAATAAATAAAAATAAATTTACCATGTGTACAGTGTGCTTGGACCGATCACTTTATTACCTTTCAGATAAAAATCTTTAAGCTTGGAATCCAGCGTTCAGTAGGGGCTTTTAAAATTTACCCCAGCCATTATCTTCTTTCTGTCAATGTAGGTATGTAACGTTATGTGTGAATTTTGTTCCGGCTACGGTATATTAAGTACTTTTGACGACTTCGGGAAGGTGCTCAGTCGGAACCATTGTTTTTATTTTTATTTTATCATAGTGTGTGGTTACTCCGCTCCTGGCACGCTCAGTTTTGTTTATTTTTTATGTTTTTAAAATAATTTTGAGTAAATGGTTTAATAAGGTATTTGAGAAATAAAAACATTGCAGTACCATAGAAATCGCAACTTGAGTGCGATTAAATTACAAACATAATACATATTCTTTTTCTGCATTAATCATGCATGTCTAATCTTTTGGCCCACCCACTTGAAAGGCAGACGAGCAGTCAGGCCACCCACAGTGGGAGGTCACCGCGGCATGGACATCAGCAATACCCGGGTAACACCAACGCGCTGCCTACCATAAGGGACTCTTTTCTGCCTCGTTTTGGGAAACACCCTTCCTTTAGAAGGGTTCATTCCAGAAGAGTTTAAATAATTGTGGCATGAATTGATCTCTAGGCGCCTTCGCCCGTGTTACATTAACACTATTAAGGGTTGGTTCAGGTGGTATGGATGAACTCTAGTCTGGTGACGGAGGTAGAATAATAAATGGTGGGTATATATCAATTTCAGCTCACTGAGCATTCCTTCTCCGTTGAACAAGCGGTAAAACTTCAGAGAGAGCCAATATCTCTCCTTGAGCTTGGAAAGGTTCCCAGCCTGTCGCGTGACATTGGATGCCGACGATTCAGATGGCTCCCGTTTTGTGAGAGTCCGAGTTGGAAGCAGCGCAGTACTTGGGCACCGCCCCAGGGCCAGTGTCTCCGTGAGGCCTGACTGTGCTTTGTAAATATATAGAGTCTATAATAAAGTCCACCGAGCACCATATATCTATGTTTAGAATAATACAAAAGCCATTTTCGGGTAAAACACTGTAAAGAATTACCAGCAAAGGCCGCATTCAAAACACTCGTTAGGGTAATAAAATAGTTGATATAAATGTGGCATCATTCAGAGGATCATCCCCGTCTACTATTTCTGATAACACATACTTATTAGAATGCAACACCGAGTTTGCGGTCCCGTGTATTCCAGTGACGCTCCGAGAGCTAGCAGCTGACGGACGGTAATGTCTATTGTTCACGTTTGTAGTTTTGTAAGGTAAATTGCCTGGGACCCTGATCCCAGAGTGTGGTTATTTTCTATATTGGTATTTTATAATTTGTATTTTATGATTTGGAGTAAACTTAGATTTGAATCACAGATGAAAAATATTAAATGATTTATTAAATAATACTTCTTTACAGGGGTGGTACAGGTCTACCCCGTGACCTAACCGCTGGAAAGAAATTAATTTCAAAACGTCAGGAATTTAAAATGCTCTGAAAATAAACGCGATAAAAACCATCAAAGTGATTTTATATTTCACGATAATATTCATAAACAATGAAATAACTATTCGTAATTTAAAATGAAGACAGCGAAAACTCAACATTTTTCCCATTAAGTATCAGATTTGAGTGATGCAAGCGTACGAAATGTGACCACACGATACGGATAACGTTGAGGGTCGGCTGACAGTTGCTTCGAAAATTAAAATAAACATTGAACCTTGGTTACAACGATTTCATGGACACGCCAAATCGTTTTCGGTAAAAACTTACTTCAATTTAAATAGACTTGGTTATGCGCACAGGCGATTCCCTCATATTCTAGAATTAGAACCCTTATCTAATCTCACAGATTGCGGCCTGGTTTATGACATCTTACAGTGTTTTCTTAAATACAGGTCGTGACGTTCCATTATGTAAACTGCTCATTGTGATTCAACTATTTGAAAAACTTTTCGGCAACGAGATCTTACCACAGATCTATTTACAGGGGTCGTCTGGGGCCATCTGCCGTTGCCAATTTCTGTCATAAACAATGCACAAAATGGTAGTGTGATCACACATTCATTTCTCGGTTTCCGGCTTCCCGGGAGGAACAAGGCGTAACCAGCTTATTTACCTGGGTAAACGAAGAACTAGCACTCTATGTCACCGACAGTGAAAATCAATTATTTACCCTTTGCATTATTGCTGTGCATACCTGTCTATGGGTCGGGCAACTTTCCTCCACATGGCCGACCTGCTCGTCTTCTTGTAACCAACAAATACAACACTTCCAGGAATTAAAGTACATTCGGCGAACATTTCAACTCTACTAATGGGTGTGCGCAAAGTACTATGCTCAATTACACATATGGGATTTAGTTCGTAGGGTTATGAAAGAAGATGGAGCAAATTTTCACACAAAGTTGAGTGTGGACTGGCTCATCGACGAATTGCACCAGTTTTTGTGTTTAATCAAAAGGAAAATAAAAGCCAAAAATTATGAGTTTCCATTTGTGCCTGAAGTTGAGATAGCAATAACTTAAATGTATAAAATATCTATCATTATCCGCATTATATAAGGTGGTTATTTTGGAATTACTTCTTGAAGAAGTAATTAGTCAATAATTTAAATATAATTTTCATTGCATACGTATAACCATTAAATTTTTCTTGTATATAATCCTAACTAGCCATTAATTATTTTCTTTTACCAAAGTCATATTTTGCTATCTACTTTACTATAATTTAATTTGTCTTTATGCTCGAAATGTTTTACATAGCCTAAAAATAAATTTCTATAGTTGTGGTCTCAACAAATAATATATATACATATTACAACAGCCTGCTTTATCACTTTGCTATATAATGTACCTTTTAAATTCTCGACATTTCGAACACTCGGCATGGCACACTGCCAACTGTGATGATAAAATAGGTCATTTGCATAGGTCAGGTCAGACAAAATATTTGGTGTAATTAGATCTCAACACAAGGGCCTAACCGGTGTTAGATTTGTTTTAAAGGGACCCAAATCTGGAGGTGGGAATTCACCACCTTCGGTGCTATTTCCTACCGCAAAGTAATTAGTGTGAAAACACTGCTTCATCACAACAGTTTTGTTATAAAACAAATAAAACATTTAAATTAGCACTAAGCCTAAGGGGCCACATAAGAAAGCTGTTATTTGACAAAACGTTCTTAAGTATCTGGTGGGAGTTAAACAAATCAATTTCCGGGTAGTCATTCAGTTCGTTGACAGATTACATGAACCTTACAGAAAAATTAATTTACTTTCCTATAATTTGTTGTGTGCCTACTGAGGAAGATGCAGTAAATCTATTGTCTGGCGACCCTTATCGGTCACCTAAAGATTTATTATGGGAAAGTAGATAAGGAGAATCCTTTTACTTTTGGGCTATTTTTAACAATTAGACAAATATCAGATATTTTCCTTAACCTTGAATAATGGGAAGCAATTGATGTCTCCTACATGCTGTTACATGTCAGGGAGTCCAAATTTTTACATTTTTGCTATGATGTCTTATCAGCTTACCTACGTTGTGTATAGACTCTACCCTTTTAATATAAACATCGCCTTAGCCACAAATTTGTGAACAATGCTCAAAATACTACGCACACAAGAACTGACCAGGGATCTTTATTAATTTAGTACTTGTTAAATTGGGAGTTGAATCTCAAAATTAATCCTAAGCATGATAGCTTTTCACAATATAATCAATGTGTTTTCATAGGTTGGTTGGGATCTGTGAATGATACTAAATACCGTACACTCATTCAATTTGCTAGTTCAATTGTCTTCGTTCAGTTACGTATTGCTGGGGGACCCTTTTGTAAATATCTGCAAAATTATTTCACGTTCCCGCTAACATAAAGGTTGATATAAGATTTTTCGGTAAACATAAACCCTCTTCTTATTCTTTCTTCTTCCAGGTGATTGCCTTTTCTGCCTCAAAGAAAATGGGCAGCCTGATATCAAAATCCAGCCATTAAGTTTGAGTCGAAGTTATCCGCAAAACAACGTACGTTAAACTTTAACTAATAATTTTAAAATCTGGCTCTTAGCAATTAAATAAATTATGTAAACTTTTTCCATGTAGGATACAGAGCACACTCCCAACACATTATGAGAGAGTGGATTCTTTATTCAGCCATCTTCTTCTTTTATCACGGTATTTTTATCTCAGCCTCTGGTTTGATCTCTCAGTTCTTCTACAAATTCTGATTTAGCAGTATATGCGCTAAATTCATCTTGGGAGCAAGTTGTCCGTGGGCTATCCTTATTTATAGAACGGAAGCTGACTAATCTAGCAACACACGGTTTAGAAACAGAGTTTTTCAAACCATAGGGAAGAAAGCATGACCAAATGGGTCTAGAAAAGGGCTCCAGACCCGTGATTTACAAGCCGAGCGTCCACCTCAATACTCTTATCTGATTGCAGGTGTTGTTGTGGGGCAGGTGCACCAGACTACCTACGTCTTGGTTTCAAGAAGATTTGGAGGCTAAGAATATCGCTTTGAAACGGCAGAACAACTTCTTTCAAAAGGCTCCTTAAACTAACATGGAGATTTATGTGTCTCCTGTACCAAAAGAGCATTGAGAAGTTACATAGGACAACACGCACCGAGATTAAATCTGCGACCGTAGTCTTAGTCTAGGTATTTTCTTAACACCCGAGGATGAAACTATATTTAGCAAGAAAATGCTGTGATACTCGATCAACCTAATTGATTAAGCATAGGATCCAAATCTGGATTAATAAAGCACTCTGAAGGAGGTCAAAATAAGCCTGTAAAGCACCCTTAAACAGCTTGCTGTGAGCCACCGCAGGTAAATACGAAGCAGAGAAAGAGACAATACCACTCGAAGGAATAAAAACAATGAACTTTTCTTATTACTTGGGATATATAGATCTGGGTCAAATGCGTATAATTAATTATTCCTCACAGATGCTCACTTTACTTAAACACTAGGAATAAGTGTTCCACTGTCGAAAAACAGCCTTTGGTCTATTAGTGCCCTTTTTTTTGGATCCGTTGGATACAGGCTTCTGTTATTGCTGTATCGAGTTAGTAAATAAACTGAAATTGCGTGACTGAAACCAAATGTATCTTCACAGCTGACTCTATAAGCTAACAGCAGTTAATGTAACACGTAAAAACAAAGATTAGGGTCTTAATCTGTACAACACCTGAAAAAGAAAACCAGAAAGATTAATTACATTTTTTAGCCTGTTTAAATTTATGTAGGAATAACTTAAACTTTTGGACGAGTGTCACAAAATCTAAAAAAATTTACCTGTCCCAAATAACAGTCATCGTGTTCCTTTTATTGGAATAGTATATTTAGAGGTTAAGCTGTAAATATAAAAACATAATATAACTATATATATATATTACACCATATTTATATAAATTTCTATGATCTTTTACCTCCAGGCGTGTGAAATCCCAAGTCTGTAGTTTTATAAACTGTGTCTGGCAATAGCACAGCACTGCAAGAACAGCACAAAGAAACATTATGCCGATGATTCTGTTCCATACCTCTTTTCATTTGGTTAATAAGTATTACATAAATCATTGAACGCTCATGTAAGGAAAAAAATCTCCACAGATGTTCGTCATACTGACAGTACAGTGAGTTTTGTCACTATACAATTCTGGGCTTTCAATGCTATCAAAATTCGGATTTAACAAAGATTAACGTTTATATATTTGCAATTTTAAATCATAAAAATTGCAAGAATAAATATATCATTTTTTGTGTGTTTATAATTAATAAACTTAAAACATACTAAACGTACCATTAGTCTTTTTGCCATGGAAAGGCTACATTCAAATTTGATGCTATAAGATTACACATTTGCTCTCTTTATATGCACCTTTTTGTATAATCTTATTAAGTTACTTTACCTCAATAAGTTTCATCGACATATTTCACCGTCCCCGTAATGCTAACTTAGTAAAGCCATTGAAGGACGGGTGAACCCATGGACTGTATTTGTGCAGTGTAGGCTCTGTGATTGAAATTCTGGGAATAAACCATTTAATTGCCACCAAACACGGCCCTTATCCCGTTCGATGACGAAAATTATTTTTATCTCAGCCTCAGTTCAGAAATCTCCAGTTCTTTACAATTTCCAGTTACTGCTAACCGGTATATGCAACAAATTCATCGCCAGACGCAAAGTTGTCGTGGGCTGCTCGCCATTGCCAGGAAGCAAACTGTTAATCGCAACGCCACTACGGTTAATGCGATACATAATAACAAAGCCTGTATCGGATCCAAAAAGACGTAATAGACCGAACTGTTTTTCGACAATTGGAATATTCCCAGCTATGTGCGGTATGCCGTGTGTGCAGCATTGCGCGGCTCAGGATCTATGTCCCGGCACAGAAAGTCTATTGTTTGTATTCCTTTCGAGTGGTATTTTCTCTTTTCTTCTCTTTTCGTATTTCCTTCCACCACCGTCTTCCTGCAAATTGCTGCTAGTGATGTGCCTTATACGTATTTTGGATCCTTCAGAATGTTTGGCTAATCCGTTTGGTCCTCACTGTCATGTTAATCCGGGTATCATACGGCGGTGCAAATATGGTTGCGATAAATATGGAACTACGATGCAGGTGGTGCGTGTTATCTGTGAGCCTCGCGCAGAACCAGCAAATCTCATGTTCAGTTGTGGAGCTTTTGATACCGTGGCGTTCTCAGGCGATATTGCTCCGTCCGGGCAGACGTGGGCTGGGCGTGACGCGCCTCGGCCGGCCAGGTGAACTTCGCTGCAGCCTCCGCAGATAACCAGGCCTGCGCCGCGAAACTCATTTTCATGCCTAACCCTGTGGAACATGTTCATTTTCTAAGTCATAAAGTGCAGGAGTTTCCTCAGAAAGACTCAGGCATGTATTCGCTTTGAACGTTGCTAGATATGTTTCTTCATCCAAAGTTGAGGTATGGCACAATTCATACAGGTATTGACCCTTGACCTGTAATTACATTGTAGATTGAATTAATATGGAAGTGAATCATGATAATAATACCAGAGGGTTTTGTTATAGTATGAGTGACCATATTCATACAAATAAATGGTACCCGTCCTGCACTAACGGATGGGTGGATTTAAAGGAGAGTAAATACATGTAATTTTATTATTTATTAATTTTATTACCTTGAGCTTCTAAAAGTGAACGATATTGATATGGAAAAGTTAGCCATGTTGTGCAGAAATCAGTATATAATGTTTTGAACATAATTTTCTTGTGGAGCACACATCACGTTCATCAGTCAGTTAGTTATTATTCTGGACTCTGCATAAAATACAATAATTTATCTATTTAGAGTTAGTTACAGAAAAAATATCTGTATCTTGGACAATTTTATAATATACATTAACAATATTTTCAATGATGGACATTAGAAGAACCTGCTATTCAGTCTTCATTTAAAGAGTGCCTTCAATGGCCTTACTACATACTTTTGAAACAGAAGGTTATGGGTTCAAACCAACGAATAAAGTAACTAATATTTATCATTTTCCAAAAATTAGTTTAGTGCCACCAAGGTGCATCACACCGACACTGCCTTAAATTTAGATGTTGTTGAGGTCTAAATTAGGGTTTGGTTGATGGCCATTTAAAAGTGAAAGCCATTCCCAGTGGCCATCTTGGATGCCTGGTTGTAGGACTCAGGGACCGTCAGCGAATTACGGTGTCTGTCAGTTTAGCAGAAGGTTAAATGTGATGGGCCAACCTCATCTTGTTGAATTCCACCATTACCTTCGTGCATATTCATGCTTGTGCCCCACAGCCATAATCTATATTTACGACTTGTCTGTATATGACGTTCATATACTATTACACTGTTAAATAAATTCAGAGCCTTGCTTGAGGTGGATTGTGGAGGTCTACATATTTTGGTCCAGCTCTCTGGCGAAACTGGATTATTAAATAGGCCATATACGAAATTAACTTTAACCTGTTAAGCTTAAATAAATTATCCTTCATCATCAAAATATAAACTTCACAAACGTATGGTCAATCAATATGCAGTTGGAAAAAATATGTCTTAAAATCACTTCCCCATTCGAACTTGTCTTTTCAAATTCAAATTCCTGAACATTGTTCTCTGTCCCAAACAAAGTATTTAAAAATAACAAACAGTCTGTAAAGGTACAATATCAGGCTGGTCGTTTTTAGTACTGGCTTAAATATGTTGTTTATTCTAGTTAAGTAAAGTGAAAAAAACTTGTGCCTCGAACTGTTGCTAAAATTCCGCGAACACGTTTACCCATATGCCATTACCCTATCGGAGCCTTTAACGGTCACTGTATTAGTAAAGCCGGTTATTGATGTAGAAAGATGGATCGGTAGTTTGATGCAAGGTATTTTATTATGTTTTTGTGTAAGGAAGTGACCCCAATTAATTTTAAATATACTCAAAGTAGATAATGTTATACTATTAATCATAAATACAAGTAACTCTCTCTATCTTTCTGGCTGTCTGTCACTGTCGTTATTATATCTCAACCACTTATCAGTTCCGATGAGTTGGGTACAGCCACCTAGAATAGATTAAAAAGGACAGTAATTGTTGGATAAAGGGGTCAAAGGTATAAAAGGTAAATGAGGATCGTCTCTGTTAAGCAAAAAAATCAGCGGTACATTGTCCTGTTACTCAGAGCCACATAAGTGGTGTTTTTTACGAACGAACATGAACTTATGCACATACGATGATGAACTAGAAGAGGATGGGGCAAGGGATGAAAGTCGACATAAATTCACGTCATCGTCGAAGCAAAGCCGTAAAAGAACTTCTGTGTCGAGGTAGTGCATATCAAAACATGCCATTTGTAGCCATCATAAAGAAATTATCGTATTCACGAGTAACTCTAGCGATCTGATGATAGGCATGCAATAAAAACTACCACAGGTATCGATATGAACATAGTAAAAATCTATATAGTTTGATAAGATGTTAGTAGCCGTTCTGGTATGGCCGGACTGGGCTGCATATTTTTCCACAACTTCTACAATATGGGTATGAATAATGGGACCCCACTAATAAGAATACTTTCTCATTATGTATCAAATTTCAAACTCAGAAGGAGACACTGTTGCAAAATGGCATGATAATCAGGGGCATGATTGGGGTCATTAATGAGAACAGTTGTGTCAAGATTGTGTGAGATTAAAGGGCAGATAAAAATAGGAAATTAGATATCTCGTCAGTAAGCGATGGCGGCTATGCAGTAAAGATAATATTTTAGAAACGTGTCGGACACATGCCTTATGGCGGGTAGTAAAATGATATGATGTTGTAAGCGCTTCACCCTCAGATTAGGCGCATCTTTTGTTGTATATTAAGCCGTCAAAATTGCGGGAGACTTAATCGTGAGACAACGCTGGTGACAATAAATAAAAAGCAAAACAAAGAATTAAAACAAAACTACACACAACAGAAAAAGCTCGAAACGAAAGAGTATATAACGAACAGAGCGGTATGATAACACGTGAAAGTAAAACTCATAGTCTCTGACTGAGAGGCAGTTCAGCAACAGAAAACTTCTGAGCAACATGATGCCAGGTTATTGCGCAACTTGAGACAAAGAGCTGCTGGTAGAGAGGTCAGAAGGCACCAAAATAAACAGTGCGGGCTGGCATCCTGGCGTTTCCGGACCGAGGGCTAATATAGAGAAACTTCCGGTCAAGTCGAACATGCGAGGCAAAAGTTTGACATCACAAAACATCTGGGCATCATGGTCACAGGCTAATTGTCACAAAGTGATGAAGCAGAGAATAATAGCGTCAGAAATACTTGGTGTCATGATCGGGCTAAGGTGCAGCAGCGAGACAAGGGGCTAACCCAGCGTCAGAAACACTGAGCAACAGCAGGACCAGGTTAGGCCGGGACGGCGTGAAAGACAGAAAGGGTTGAAAGCTGAAACCCTGAGGTTTGGGTTTGAGAGTTCAAATAACCAACGTGGTGTGGCACACCAACATAGGCTGAAAATCATGAACGAGCCATTTTAAAATGCCAATAACACATCGACGTGTACCACCACGTTTGTGACTGTTTACTTTCAACATTGTTACTTTAACTAGAAATTCATGCTATTTTCGTTTACCTTTTAGCTGCATTAGATATCTGCACCTGCCGAACTGTCTTTAAAACATTTTTATTGCAAAATTTTTTGTGAAATCGTATCGAGATATCTTTGACGTCGGTAAAGTACAAGGAATATTAGCTTCCAACCAGATGAGTATCGTTGTAATTTAGACATTTGGGAAATTTGAAAATAACAAGAGTTCTGTATCTCATGAAAAAGTTTAGCCTTTAAGATAGTTTAACTAAAACCAACCAGCTTTATAGAGATGTACACATTACATGTCATCATCCAGATTAGTAAATCGAACTAAAGACTTTATGTAGATATACTACAAAGCGGTGAACCTGAAAATTGGAAATTCCAAATGCTATTCATTAGTGTGTGTGTTACTTCAAATTATTTCATCATTTGCTGTGTACAGCGTACTCACTGCCGGATTTCCAGCGTACGGCCGGCGTGTAAAATATTCAGCGCCAAACACTCAACACAATCAATAAAACGTTAATATTTTTGGTGCCTCAAGATACTAAAATAAAGGGAATCTCCACTATGTTGCCAAATTCATTAACTTTACCGCCCGTTAAATGAACTAGATCAAACGGAGTTTATTTCCAAGTCCGCGTAATTTTTCATGTCGTCAAGCGACCTGGAATTCATGGACGATTTTCTGCAGACTACGACAGATACTCCTCTTAATAGAGTCGTTAGGAACCACTAACAATACCAACAATATTTAGATGACTTTCATCTCGCTTCTTCAAATTATTTAGAGGCTAACTAATAGGAACATTGGCAACTTCCTGGTAGATCCTGTCAGCGTATTTCCACTATGGATAAATGCTATTTCGCGAACTCCCTCTCCATTGACTGGTGCTGTAAAGGAATGCAGTAAAAATATGCGCACTGACGGGGAGTTGCGGTATGGTTGATAAATGGGCACCACAACCACGCTAGCCGCATGGTTGGCAGCGAAGGTGGACGAATTGCTGGTATGTCACGCTTGTCGGGGAACTGTTGCCGAGCTGCTGGGAGGACGGCAGGCGGGCGGAGCAGGTTTCAAATCGACGAAATTTCCAATCCTATCCAGTACTATGCCTGATTGACGCTGCTTGATTAAGACAAATTGAGAGAATCATGAGGACGCGATCTTGGTGCAGCATGTCGACGTTTTACTTTGAGATCAATTCTAACTGCCTCAATCAAACCTTATAGAGCTCTGTTTTTTCCATTAGCCGACCATCTACGCATCTATAGCGTTTGTTCACGCCCGGTGGGCTGACGGAGAATTTGCACGTCAACAAGGGACCAATATGCAACCCGGCATATGCGCATGAGTAGGTGAGCTAAACGCTAACCATTTTAATCTTAATGCGAGTTATTCAAAACCAGTGATGAGTTTGCATCGACAAAACGTTCAACCAGTATACCCACTAATTAGCAAGTAAACTAACCAAACATTTGCGGTTCCAAATCACTCCCAAGAGCAGGGATACTCGAATTTATACCATGAAAACATAGGATCAAATAATTAAGCCGCCACACAAGAAATACAAATAATCAAATTTTGCAAATATAAAACCACAAAAGAAATAAATAAGACTTAAAGGCTTGCAATCAGTGCTTGAAGCCATGTAAGTGCAAACGTAATATCGCGGTCCAACATTGACTAAAGTTTGGTCTAATATGACACCATTCAGCCTTCATATTCTGCCTATCACTAAAATGTTTCTACAAATTTAAGAAGAGGTTAAAATACCTGCTTGGTTGCCTACCAAGCAAACCCTGGTGTTGATGTTCTTTCATGAACTGCCTTTTCGGCATGACATGGTTCGTATGACAATACTACCGTAGAATGTGGTCCGGGATCACCTCGTGGGTTGATAGGTTAGTAACCTCAACTGACTGTTTGGGTGTCGGTGCTGCGCAAAATAAAAAGTTTTACCGACTTTTATTCCATTATTCTGAATATTTTATTGTTGTGGTTACACACAACTAAAGCTATAAAAATATATGAGCACATCTATGTTGATCTGCACGTTACTGTATTCGAGATTATTTAGATAGTTATATATAATAAGAGGAAAATAACGTATTTTCTCTTGTATATTTTTATATAATAGGCAGGCTATAATAGAGTCACAAACGCATCTATATATATATATATATATATATATATTCTTAATATACACAATACATATTTACCGTAAAAACATTCTTAAGAAATTGCAATAAGAACAATTCAAACCTCAAATAAAGGTAATATAGTGTGAGTAAAAGAAAATTGAAAAGTTTCAAAAGTGCTTAATTAGGTAATTAAACGTAAAGGCGCGTGGGATATGTTGACATATATTGTTAAAACCTTATCTAAACAATGAAACACGACTATATATAAAACTAAAGTAGTAGAAGTGCACATATCAGTGGCCAGAGATGTCATCTGTTTTTATTCTTACAGCAAAAGTAAGTGAAACTCCCATTGCATTTAATTCTTTTTATAAAATGTAATAAACCAACAGTTTGATAACTGGGCCACTCAAATCTTTAAAAATTCAGAGAAAAGACATACTAAAACATCGAGGGATGCGACTTCTCACATAAAGTTCTGCCCACATAATAATAAAAAAATATCTAAAAAACAGGTTTAATATCTGTAGCAATAAAACATTATTCACATTAATTTTACTGTGAGCTAGAAAAGTAATCAGTAAAGAGCAGTAACCTAAAATATCAAACAGTTTCTGGAACAAATTCAAACTCCTGTAAAGTTTTGAAATTGTATGACATGATTAAGCTTTATAAGTGACTGCGAAAAGTTGTTACTAATACAGAAACCCCGCAAGTTTCTTGTCATAATATTTTTTATTGGACTTATATAAAACTCTTATTTAAATATTTTTACGTGATTTCAGTGAGAAACCTTACAAGCTGATGTTCATGGAATCTCCGATCTTTAATTTTGTATTCGCACACCTTCTAAAATATTCTGTTTTGTTAGAAAGGTTCAATTTTCTTTGTGTAGCAACATTTTGTCGTTTTGGTTTACAAAGACAATAAAACGATAAAACATGCTGCTGAGAGGCTGAAATGTTCATTGCCTGTGATTATGTGTGCTTCGTTTCTAGTAACTATACCACTACCATGATATTTTGTCACATAATGCTATAGAACAGGCTATAACGAATAGGATGACGCTGTTACTAAAGAAATATTAAATACCGTAGTCTTTTACGTCCAGATCACAAAGGAACTCGTCAATATTATTTATAAAATATTATTGTTAAAGCGACTATTCAGCCTGATGGAGGTTGTGAATACCAGGTACACTACAAATATTTTTCTCATTTCAATATTAATCGTTCTGTTTTACATTTCATTTGTGGTAACACGATGATAGACGATTTTGGGTTGCATTATACAATCACTTTCTTTATATAATTTTGTGAAGACAATACAATTGTAGTTTTTTTTTTTTTTAAAGTATGTACAAGTAAACGCGGTAAAGAGTTTTGTAAACAAAAATTTTAAAATTCCATTAGTAAATTTGCTGGGCAGTTTAAAGCAAAACATGTAATTTTACTGGCATAATTTCGATTAATAGTGATTTACATAAAGTTGGAAATCTGCCAACTTAGATAAAGATCTATAAATAAAGGGTAGCAATTTATGTTATTTTAATCCTTGATCATCCTCGTAGCTTCTCCAACTTTACTGGGGTTTTTAAAGAGACAATCAATGTTTATTTACTATAAGTATAATTTACTAGTAACATTAATTTTTTTTATGTGGATTACATACATAAAAGAATTTCATCCATCAATCATTGTGCATTTGATAAGGATAAAAATAACAATTTAAGTATTTTAGATACTGAAACAGGATGTGGTTCAGCATTATAGAAAGGATGTCCAAAACAACTCTGTGATGTTGAATTTGAGTCACATTATGTGGTTTACCACGTCATATTATTATCTGCTAGATATTAAGCCAAAAGTTTATCCGGTAACTTTCTTCTGCTTTGAATCTGTATTAGATATTTAACATGGAAATCAAGGGCCTAAGTCGTTAAAAGCAAGGACATCAAAAATCATTTTCAAAAACTATTTATAAACCTTATACCGTGTTGATGACTATCCACAGTGACTGTTGATATACTACCACTTGTTTAAAAATCTATAATTTGTATTAGTTGAGACACTATAAGCAAATTAAGGACCGTTAGCACAACGCAGGCTTGTGGGCTGCAAATTGCCATATTTTGAATCAAATTTGCGGCAGGGGTTCTCAGGTTAACAACAGGTTAATTTATGTCCTTTCATGCATTTTCAGTTCTGATAGTTATAAAAATGTCAGATTGTAAATAGGAATCTCAATATTGGCATAATCGTTTGTTTTATCAAAACAATTGTTCCTGTGTCAAACTCTTTTTGAGATTTTAGTAATTAACTACAGTTAATTCAGATAGTACAACATAAAAATGGGGTCGCCCTGGTAACAGTGGATGTCCTTTAAAAGTCAAGTTCTTATTTAGATTTAATAATCTTAACACATATTTTTTAGAAACGTAAATATTCCCACTTTCCACATCATTAGGTGTTTTGTAGTTCGAAAATTGTGCATGTGTTCCCTACTAAAAGGCCAAAATTAAATGATTACATAAATAAAAAATAATTGCTTATGTCATACTTGCAGTTAATAAATGACATCATCGAACGTGGTGATTTCCAACAAGTTGACTAAGGCAGCTGTTTTTATATGGCCAGAGACATCAACCATATTAAATAAATATCTTTTATTTAATGTGATATTACCTTTCTCAGCAGCCAGTTTATCAAGGACATTACCTACCAGTTCCCGAATAAAATTTTAGTCTTCTTTTCAAAATAATCAAATAGGTACATAATGACATTTTAGCCTGGATCGAGCATTTCATTATTAGGTTGCGTTAACAATCAAAAATTCGTTTATGTTATAGTAATCTGCAACACATGTGACTTCTTCTAGATTAACAATTTGGGACTATTGTTTGGTAAGGCCATGTTGTTTCATAAAAGGTTTTACTTATTCTTCATGATCACTTGCTCTAAGAATAATTATGTTAATTCAATTATTTATGTTATATTGTCGTGTCTAGAACAACAATTACCTGTTGCCATGCGTTAAGTTTTAATTTATTATTAGAATCACTCTTTGGGGCTGGGTTTCGGACCACGTTAGGTGCTTGTTCTTGGAGGACAAAATCATGCATCCATATGTCTATTTATTGTGTATGTCAGCCGAACATATATACACTATAGAAATAGGTAATGTACTGTCTCCATCATTTAATTGTCTGGTTTGTTAACAGCTTTGCGGCGAAGCTGTGGCAAACATTACTGAGGGTATAAATATAGAAGGGCTCACTCTCTTTTATCTCGTCTGTCTGTCCGGCTGTCTGTCTGTCTATTGTCTGTCTGTCTGTCCTTCTGTGTCTGTCTGTCTGTCCATCTTTACCGTCTGGCCATTAAGCAGTTTTTGATAAATATGGCACATGCATAAACTGAGTTTCGATAAAGTACGCATTTCTAATAAACTGGCCTTCAATCAACGCTCCGCTTGAACCGGGCATCAGCACATGGAGATCGGCGCCTGCATCGATGAGGTCAATTAACACTCTATTTTCTGACGACCTCCCTCCAGAACAGTTGACCTATCATTGTCGATTTAGCCTGACTACCTGAGCTAATTAAATTACGTATTATGTTTTGTTTTGTATAATGGAATGAAGATGAATAACTTATATATGGTTACACTATTTTGACTTAAATGAACTTTCATCATCATCATCATCCAGCCTGTGATAGTCCACTTTTGCTGGACAAAAGCCTCCCCCTAATGCCTAACCCATTCAAGGTTTTTTTTTTGGACCATGTCCGTACCAACCCCGTGTGACAGTTTTGGCATCATTTATAATTTGTCCTTTAGGTGACTTGTTGTACCGTATTTTTATTTCTTAATATCTATAAAAGTACTTATCTCAAGTACTTTTAAAAACATGGAACCAATAGGAAGCTAATACTACGATCATTTAAAATAGAATGATCAAATCGGAACCGTGCAAGCGGCGCAACATTAACTATATATTTTAAAACTATACGCCCCAGGTGATACCCATAACTTTCTATTTGAAGTCGGTCAAAAAAAACGCTGGTTTATCAGTTAATCCATGAACGATCGGCAGCTGGATAGGCACCTCTGTTCCGGGCTTGGAATAAATAAAAATAAATTTACCATGTGTACAGTGTGCTTGGACCGATCACTTTATTACCTTTCAGATAAAAATCTTTAAGCTTGGAATCCAGCGTTCAGTAGGGGCTTTTAAAATTTACCCCAGCCATTATCTTCTTTCTGTCAATGTAGGTATGTAACGTTATGTGTGAATTTTGTTCCGGCTACGGTATATTAAGTACTTTTGACGACTTCGGGAAGGTGCTCAGTCGGAACCATTGTTTTTATTTTTATTTTATCATAGTGTGTGGTTACTCCGCTCCTGGCACGCTCAGTTTTGTTTATTTTTTATGTTTTTAAAATAATTTTGAGTAAATGGTTTAATAAGGTATTTGAGAAATAAAAACATTGCAGTACCATAGAAATCGCAACTTGAGTGCGATTAAATTACAAACATAATACATATTCTTTTTCTGCATTAATCATGCATGTCTAATCTTTTGGCCCACCCACTTGAAAGGCAGACGAGCAGTCAGGCCACCCACAGTGGGAGGTCACCGCGGCATGGACATCAGCAATACCCGGGTAACACCAACGCGCTGCCTACCATAAGGGACTCTTTTCTGCCTCGTTTTGGGAAACACCCTTCCTTTAGAAGGGTTCATTCCAGAAGAGTTTAAATAATTGTGGCATGAATTGATCTCTAGGCGCCTTCGCCCGTGTTACATTAACACTATTAAGGGTTGGTTCAGGTGGTATGGATGAACTCTAGTCTGGTGACGGAGGTAGAATAATAAATGGTGGGTATATATCAATTTCAGCTCACTGAGCATTCCTTCTCCGTTGAACAAGCGGTAAAACTTCAGAGAGAGCCAATATCTCTCCTTGAGCTTGGAAAGGTTCCCAGCCTGTCGCGTGACATTGGATGCCGACGATTCAGATGGCTCCCGTTTTGTGAGAGTCCGAGTTGGAAGCAGCGCAGTACTTGGGCACCGCCCCAGGGCCAGTGTCTCCGTGAGGCCTGACTGTGCTTTGTAAATATATAGAGTCTATAATAAAGTCCACCGAGCACCATATATCTATGTTTAGAATAATACAAAAGCCATTTTCGGGTAAAACACTGTAAAGAATTACCAGCAAAGGCCGCATTCAAAACACTCGTTAGGGTAATAAAATAGTTGATATAAATGTGGCATCATTCAGAGGATCATCCCCGTCTACTATTTCTGATAACACATACTTATTAGAATGCAACACCGAGTTTGCGGTCCCGTGTATTCCAGTGACGCTCCGAGAGCTAGCAGCTGACGGACGGTAATGTCTATTGTTCACGTTTGTAGTTTTGTAAGGTAAATTGCCTGGGACCCTGATCCCAGAGTGTGGTTATTTTCTATATTGGTATTTTATAATTTGTATTTTATGATTTGGAGTAAACTTAGATTTGAATCACAGATGAAAAATATTAAATGATTTATTAAATAATACTTCTTTACAGGGGTGGTACAGGTCTACCCCGTGACCTAACCGCTGGAAAGAAATTAATTTCAAAACGTCAGGAATTTAAAATGCTCTGAAAATAAACGCGATAAAAACCATCAAAGTGATTTTATATTTCACGATAATATTCATAAACAATGAAATAACTATTCGTAATTTAAAATGAAGACAGCGAAAACTCAACATTTTTCCCATTAAGTATCAGATTTGAGTGATGCAAGCGTACGAAATGTGACCACACGATACGGATAACGTTGAGGGTCGGCTGACAGTTGCTTCGAAAATTAAAATAAACATTGAACCTTGGTTACAACGATTTCATGGACACGCCAAATCGTTTTCGGTAAAAACTTACTTCAATTTAAATAGACTTGGTTATGCGCACAGGCGATTCCCTCATATTCTAGAATTAGAACCCTTATCTAATCTCACAGATTGCGGCCTGGTTTATGACATCTTACAGTGTTTTCTTAAATACAGGTCGTGACGTTCCATTATGTAAACTGCTCATTGTGATTCAACTATTTGAAAAACTTTTCGGCAACGAGATCTTACCACAGATCTATTTACAGGGGTCGTCTGGGGCCATCTGCCGTTGCCAATTTCTGTCATAAACAATGCACAAAATGGTAGTGTGATCACACATTCATTTCTCGGTTTCCGGCTTCCCGGGAGGAACAAGGCGTAACCAGCTTATTTACCTGGGTAAACGAAGAACTAGCACTCTATGTCACCGACAGTGAAAATCAATTATTTACCCTTTGCATTATTGCTGTGCATACCTGTCTATGGGTCGGGCAACTTTCCTCCACATGGCCGACCTGCTCGTCTTCTTGTAACCAACAAATACAACACTTCCAGGAATTAAAGTACATTCGGCGAACATTTCAACTCTACTAATGGGTGTGCGCAAAGTACTATGCTCAATTACACATATGGGATTTAGTTCGTAGGGTTATGAAAGAAGATGGAGCAAATTTTCACACAAAGTTGAGTGTGGACTGGCTCATCGACGAATTGCACCAGTTTTTGTGTTTAATCAAAAGGAAAATAAAAGCCAAAAATTATGAGTTTCCATTTGTGCCTGAAGTTGAGATAGCAATAACTTAAATGTATAAAATATCTATCATTATCCGCATTATATAAGGTGGTTATTTTGGAATTACTTCTTGAAGAAGTAATTAGTCAATAATTTAAATATAATTTTCATTGCATACGTATAACCATTAAATTTTTCTTGTATATAATCCTAACTAGCCATTAATTATTTTCTTTTACCAAAGTCATATTTTGCTATCTACTTTACTATAATTTAATTTGTCTTTATGCTCGAAATGTTTTACATAGCCTAAAAATAAATTTCTATAGTTGTGGTCTCAACAAATAATATATATACATATTACAACAGCCTGCTTTATCACTTTGCTATATAATGTACCTTTTAAATTCTCGACATTTCGAACACTCGGCATGGCACACTGCCAACTGTGATGATAAAATAGGTCATTTGCATAGGTCAGGTCAGACAAAATATTTGGTGTAATTAGATCTCAACACAAGGGCCTAACCGGTGTTAGATTTGTTTTAAAGGGACCCAAATCTGGAGGTGGGAATTCACCACCTTCGGTGCTATTTCCTACCGCAAAGTAATTAGTGTGAAAACACTGCTTCATCACAACAGTTTTGTTATAAAACAAATAAAACATTTAAATTAGCACTAAGCCTAAGGGGCCACATAAGAAAGCTGTTATTTGACAAAACGTTCTTAAGTATCTGGTGGGAGTTAAACAAATCAATTTCCGGGTAGTCATTCAGTTCGTTGACAGATTACATGAACCTTACAGAAAAATTAATTTACTTTCCTATAATTTGTTGTGTGCCTACTGAGGAAGATGCAGTAAATCTATTGTCTGGCGACCCTTATCGGTCACCTAAAGATTTATTATGGGAAAGTAGATAAGGAGAATCCTTTTACTTTTGGGCTATTTTTAACAATTAGACAAATATCAGATATTTTCCTTAACCTTGAATAATGGGAAGCAATTGATGTCTCCTACATGCTGTTACATGTCAGGGAGTCCAAATTTTTACATTTTTGCTATGATGTCTTATCAGCTTACCTACGTTGTGTATAGACTCTACCCTTTTAATATAAACATCGCCTTAGCCACAAATTTGTGAACAATGCTCAAAATACTACGCACACAAGAACTGACCAGGGATCTTTATTAATTTAGTACTTGTTAAATTGGGAGTTGAATCTCAAAATTAATCCTAAGCATGATAGCTTTTCACAATATAATCAATGTGTTTTCATAGGTTGGTTGGGATCTGTGAATGATACTAAATACCGTACACTCATTCAAACCAAAAATTTTTTTCAAAATTTAAACATTACGTCATTCTCCGCCCGCGCTCCATTGTTTATACTTTTTAATGATATATAAAGCTTCCATTGTTCCATTTTCTAGAGACATGTCCAAAGTGTTGTCGAGGCCTCCTCGAAGCAAGTCCCGGTGGTGGAAAACCCCGCTGGGCCTGCCAAACGACGATAAGGACCTCTTGCGACGCAAGAGGCTGCGATCCGTGCCTACGATTGGTTATCCAACCGAACGGAACCGAAGACAGTTAGCGCCCTTGAACATCGTCCAAGACGCGCATGCTGAGATTCAGGAACGATCGGTGGGATACAGATCTAAGCAACATGCACACCATCCCATCAAGCCCGCAACTGCGCTTCCCAAAAGCCTAAAGGGCGGAATCGGAACCCCTCCGATGCCGCCTTTATCCATCTCAACCTTCCTGATGCTCTCTAGCGTTTCTCGACGAAGAAAAAGCCGGAATGTCTAACCGACAGCCTCGAGGCACAATGCACGCCCTAGCACTCAACCGATCGACGCGCTCACCGCCAAACGGTGGAGAGCGAGGTCGAGCGGTTGTCTCAACTTCCTCCTCGCGATGTAACTTCACCGGTGACCGGAAGCGAAGTCAAGTCGATTATCAAAAATCTCAAACCTCAGGAAAGCCCTGAGGCACCGTGGAATAACCAACCGCGTCATTAAATCCTACCGGAACACTAATTAACATCCTAGTCCTAATTTATAACGCAGCCCTTTCCAAGGTATTTTCCCAAACCTTGGAAGGACGCTGAAGTTATAGGGTTCCTCAAACCCGCAAACCACCCGCACTTCCCAGTTCTTATCGTCCCATTAGCCTCCTAACGGAAAAATATATGAACGACTTGTCCAAGCCTTGCTTATTAGATTTTATGAAATCTAAAGGGCTCCTACCCCTATTCAATTCGGCTTTCGAGCCAAACATTCTTACTCACCAAATTCACCGCATCACGGAGAAAATTAAAGTCAGCTTAATACGGAGGCCATCACACGGAGCGCTTTTCCTCGACGTGGCTGAAGGCGTTCGATAAAGTATGGCACGAAGGGGCTTATATACAAGTTACATAAGCTCGGCGTGCCAGACCGTCTCGTACTCATCATACGAGACTTCCTCAGGAATCGAACGTTCCGATACCGCGTAGAGGGAACCAAATCACTCACCTCGACCGGTCCCTGCCGGCGTACCCAAGGCTCCGTATTAGGACCAATCCTTTTACATTATACACAAAACGACATCCCACAACACCGTCTTGTAGACACCGCCTTATTCGCAGACGACACCTGCACATACTCAACCAGTAGATGTCCTATCCTAGTAAGTCAAAGACTCCAATCCATGACAATATCCTAGGGAATGGTTCCGGAAATGGAGAATAGAAATAAATCCTTCCAAAAGCGCGGCCATTTTGTTCACGCGACGAAACCGTGCCTTCACTTCCAATGTCCGACTCCTCGTTGCTATCCCTTGGTCAAAACAGACCAAATACCTCAGGGTAATCTTAGACAAATCCTTGACATTTGGCCCACATAACGCGGGTCAAAAACAGAGCAACTCTACGTCTTAGGGTCGTCTATTTCCATTAATAAATCCTAAAAAGCAAGTTTCTCTGCGCAATAAGGTGTTGTTATACACAAGACAGTCATACGTCCAATCTTAACATATGCCAGTCCGTCTTTTGCACATGCAAAACAATCACACATTGACAAGCTTCAAGCCCTACAAAACAGATTCGTGCGCAGGGCCACTGGTGCGCCGTATTACCTCGCAACGATTGACCGCACCTGGATCTGAAATTGCCCACTATCAAGACAATATCTAAAACAGGCATCTATCCGATATTTCGACTCGGCTTCGCAACACCCAAACGATCTAGTTCAGGAGCGCCGCCGCTTACGAACCAACAATTTCACTCGCTAAAACGACGTCCATCGAAGAGCGCGAAACGCGATAACGGATCCGGACGATGAGACTCAATCGTGCAAGCACGTTTAAACTCATAGCTAACACAACTTGTCCTCGCGTCGAGGACAAACTAGTACACCGTACACAGATATATCGGCACTACCGGTCGATTCTCACCAACCAGATAGAGGCGGTTAGTAAATCTTCCATTAATAAGTCCTAAAAGCAATTATCGAGCCGAGGTTCGGCCCACCGGGGCGCCCTCGATAAATATTAAGCAGGGTATGAGCATGGACCTGACCAGCGGCTGATCGAGGCGAGGCTCCGGCCCTCTTGGGCACCTCGATCGCCCGCTTAGGATAAAGAGGGCCCTGAGCCGAGGTCCCTCAGGGTCCCTCGAGCCAAGTTATCAGAGGTGAAGTCTGTGCACACAAGTTGCCAGCCCTCGAACCCGAGAGGCAGTGGTTAACTCCACCAACGTGAGTCATCCCAAAAAAAAAAAAAAAGTTCCACATTTTTAATAATTTTGTCTTATAATCATCATCATCATCATCACAGCTGTGGTAGTCCACTGCTGGACATAGCCTCTAATACACCCTATTCATTAGGGTTTTGGACCGTATCCTACCACGCTAACCAATGGGGTTAGTGGTGACGACTTTACATGCCCATCCGACTCATGGATCATCTTACTTTTCAGGACAATTAATGATCGGCCCAAATTGCTCTAATCACCAGGACACAACAATGAAAAATTTGTTGAGTCCCCGCAGGATTCGAAACCCACGACCTCCAGTTTTATAGCAGACGCCCAACCTCTAGGCTACGGAGGCAGCTATGTTTGAGTTTGAATCATTTTAAGTTTTATAGATATATGGAGAAATGAAAATTACACCATAAGTCACAATCTAGTGGAAAATAACTAACGCTGCCAAAAACGTCAAAGATAGACATAAAGTATGTTTTATGTAATTGTACTTCCTAAACTGGTCTATAATAAAGTCTAAGTTTATGTTTTAGAACAACCATAAAAGCAACCTTAAAAAACACTGTTAAAAATTGTAATGAGGCACATTCAAACCTCATTAAGGGTAATTAATAGTAAGTTGACATCATTAATTATTCGTAGATTTAAAATATACTATGTAATAAAACATCTAATCTATTAGAGATTTAAATGCAGGGCACAAACTGCGGCCTGCTATCGTCAAAATTGTGATACTGTTTAAAGTCAAGTTATATTTTTGTTGTAATTTAGTTGTTATTAATAAAGTTTAATATTTGATGGAATACACTAATATTAATCCTCATTCAAATCGTGTTTAGATGTATTGCCCTTGGAGGACTAAACCTCCATTATTTGATTTGGACTTTAACTTTAACTGACCGACTTCTAACAGCGTATAACTATTTTAAGCAATATAAACAGGTGACAATGTGTTGTGCGCAATAGATCGCGTTTCTCCCATTTTAATCTCTAAAGCTTTTATGGTATCTATTTCATCAAATTGTCGTCTATGAAACGTTTTATGTAATAGAATGATTTTAAAGCAATTTTGGAACTTAAACTGATTATCTTAAATAAGTTTGAATGGCCTGATTGAAATTTTTTTAAATTACATTGAAATGCTTGTTGTGCGTTATTATTAAACATAGATATATGTATCCCGATTTTTTTGAGAGCAATTCATGTGTACAATCATCTAAAACTATATTTTTAAGTGGTAGACGGAAGGAAAGGTTTCTTTATAATTGCTCTTTATATTTTATTTAATTTTTATAACTTATAGTTTAAAGCAGTTAAATTCCGTTAAGTAATTTCAAGTAATGGTTAAACTTTAAAAAATTGTAATCATCCACCTGCGCACATTGTTACTCAAACTTCTAAGCAGTTTTATTAACTTTCGAGTATATAATCACTCGCAAAACAATGTTAAATGTCCAAGATTATTGTATTTAAGGAGATTTAAGGACACTGTAGCCAAAGTTGCAGAGGAGCCCATAGTATTGGACTTTTTCGGTATTATGGGCCTCCTGCGAAACGGTTGTGCGAGAAAAGTCGATGAATTTTATGAGGCACATAAAAAGGCCTTTGTGTGTCTGGACACCTGATGAGAATAAGTAAGGTTGCGACAATTAGTTCTTAATTTGTTAATAAAAATAAGTTTTAACTGATTTTAATACATCTTTAAAATGTCCCGTCGGCTTCGAACAGCAAGGAAGAAAGCAATCATTAGGTTTAAAACGTAGACGGTTTACTGTATGGAAACAGTTCTATTAAAGGCTCCCTCAATTAAACAAAGAGTTTTGACCAAGCCAACAGAAATAGTTCTCTTAATGCCGGTCTCATTCTTTGCGTACAGTGTATGAACACTAAACGGTTGGATAAATATAAAAACAACGTGGAGGATCCTGCTATAAACTCAGGTAGAATTGACACTTAATATCCAAGTATCGAAAGGATCGAAAGAATTTTGGTTTGGAAAAAGTAATTTAAATATAATTTTCATTTAATTATTTTTCTTGTAATAAACCTGTTTAGTTATTATTTTTTACTTTATTACCCAATTTAATTTGTCTTTACGCTCAAAATTTGTTATTTGGAGTAAATAGGTTCTATAGTTGTAGATCTAAAAAATATTTTAAATAATAATTACAACAATATATTTTATCGCATATATTTACACTTTGAATTCGACGCTCACACTGACAATTACCACGCCAACTGATGATAAAAATAAGTTAATTTTGATAGGTTAGAGTACAAACAAAAACATTTCCTCACAATTAAATCTAGAAACTCGCTTCATCACTGACAACGAAACGCAAGAATGCAGTGAACCCTCGACCACGTCCGCTGGAAAATGTTCGAAACGTCGAGAATTTAAAAATAAAATAAACGCATAAAAATTCGTAAAAAGTCCTGTTATTCAATTTACAGCTTATTTTTATCTTAATATGAATTGAATGGTTTTATTTCTTTTTTTGTTTTATAATTGTTTGTGACAATGTTCCCTAAGTTTTCTAAAAAGTAAAGCCAAACAGCTCTAGGGTTTACAAATTTTGTTTTATATTTATATTATACACAAAAATGTACAATTGTACAAATAATTTATTCTTATTTCTATTTAAAGTCCAAGTCATGTGATAATGAACTGCATTGTTCGTCTCTGACTCTTCTACCACAGGATGACGACAGATTTAGTTTATTTGGGGTACATTAGTGAAAATGTTTATTTAATTCCTTTAATCATTTAAAACGTATGCCATTTAAACCGCAAAAGTATGCTCATTTCGACGATTTCAGTGATGTTTTCTAGGGTAATATGCGTGTTAACCTGAGTTCCGAGGGGCTGGCTCAAGGCCTAATCTTGTTCTTCTCCTCCCTTTCTGCTCACTATCGGCCTATCTCCTTCGTTCATACCTGTCTAAAATAAATGGGCCATATTGTTCCAAAACAATTTTTCCTCATTAGTTCATTTTATTTTACAAATATCTATTAAAGTAATAATAACAAATTATTAAAAAATATGTGAAGCTTTTATCATTCAAAAAGAATTAATGTATGAAGGTTAGATGGAGCAATGAGATATCATATATATAAAAATACAACATAGTCTCAATTAATCCCCTTTTTAGTCGGTTGAAAACATTAAACGGTACTGAACTATAAAAGAATATTTTATTTTCCTTCAGAATCAAAACAATATCATTATTATGTTATTTTTAATGAAAATGAACAAACCTGTTATTTGCTTTTTGGCATAGTAGTAAAGGAGAATCACAAATCCAAGATAATAGGTTCAAATGCAAAACAGACACCATTTTTTCTTTCTTTCTTAATGGTTGGAGAATATTAAGAAAGAGAGGAGATTTATTTCTGTCGCCATAATACAGGAAATAGACTATGATCATAGTGATAAAGATTTTTATAAAGTAGCAAGCGTCAGGATCAGTAACTAATAATCATTATTTTAGTATTTTAGTGGTATAGAAGTCGAGGTGTTAACTTAAAACTAATCACTTCAACATTTATCCAAGGGTTTTAATATATGCATAGTATAATAGTAATTTATTATTTGTATTACAAATATATTAAAGTTTATTTATATATTAGGTAAACCTGTAACATAATAAGAAACATAATTTTTCGCACATTATTGCAATTGAACAGAACGCAGAAGCGGTTTATTTTATTTACATGGTTATAAAAGTAATAAATTGTAAAGTTTTAACTTGGTGACTTCAAACGAAAGATCGATAACATCATTTGTTGTGCTGACATCGTCAAGTCATGATGTTCCTGTTTTATATTCAAACTTTGTAAGATTAAGTAGTTCAAAATCAACATAATCGCGTCATTGAAAACCATACGAAAACTAGCACGCTCAGAATCCGCAAAGTTTTGTAAGTTTTAAAGAAGTTTAAAATTAACAACAGGTCAAGTTATCTAATTACGTGTTCTGACATGCTTGATATTGTATTAAACTTTTTACCATAATAGGAATCGAAAAGCAATAACATTATCAAAAAGTAATTTAAATAATACAATCTTAATTATTTTCATTGCCTTCAGTTATCACATTGATTATTGCAAAGCGATCTTTAGTAAAACAATAAAAATAATTGATCTATAATTGTTACACAGTAATTTTGGTAATAATCACTTTTGAAACTTTTGACGAATAGGTATTATTTAATTTATAGAGTTAATCACGTATTAGGATTAATAATTCAATGTTATTCAACTAACAAAACCATGTTTGTTGAGAAAATATTCGTATTTTTGATGTTTATGCGTTGTAACTCGACAAATTATCCTCATTCAGACAAACAATTAAAAATGTTTCATACCGTTCCAGTTTTTTAACGTATACAGATCTATTAACATTTTATACCTCAAGATAAAAAGAAAACTATGTGTCTTAATGGTTTATATAAACTGTGGCAATTTTGGTAAACGGCTGTGAGTGCTAACATGGAAGGACTTAAATTAGTTCGTTGCTGTTTTACCTGAGTCTGCCACATTCAAAGCGGCGCTTAACGGTTTTTATGTTCAAGCCAAACAAAACGTGGTTTGTATGATTTTTCTACGTTTCAAAGTTTACGGGACTTGACAAGTCCAAATGCTAGTAAGTTTTGAAAGAATCTGATTAAATTTTCACTTTTTATAAATGTTAAGCCATTTTATTACTTAACGTAATAAAATGGTTGACCGTTATTAACGATGAATGAATATACGCTAATTATATTTCTAATTTTATTTTCGTTCAATACGATAGTTTATTCAAGGAATTCATTCAATCAAAATATCTATAATTATTTTATGACTTATAAGAAGAATCTTTAAAATGGATGAACTTAATTAACACACTACATCGCTTAAACGAGCTTTTGCACATTATGCCTCATTGCATTTTAACATCTCTTCGTCATCATTATAATAATAATAAAATGATATGCACTCACGGACTTTATTATCAACCATTTAAAGAAATACTAGCTAATATATCTTAAAGTCTATCTTTAACGGTTTGGCTGTGTTTGCAATTTTCTTATTTCTCAAGATACAGGGTGTCCCAGGTCACGCACTTCCTTAGGGATCGGAAAAGAAAATATTCTAGACGAAAGTCCAACCATTTTTAATCAGACGCATAGATAATTAATTAATTGATGAAAAGTGACCAATCAGGAGCCCACAGAAGAATTTTGAAATTTGAATTTGAATTTGAGGCTCTGGGCGGGTGACTGAATTTTTATTTTATTTGGAAAATTGAGGGCAATTTTAATAAAAAATTAGTACGAAGGTCGTTAGAGGCACCAGTGAGAGAGCACTGGGCGGCTGTTACTGAATTTTATTTTGTTTTATTGATGAAACTAATACGATGGACTCAGACGAACCGAGAGAGTTCCGTCAGTTGATTTATCATGGTTACGCTTTGTTTTGCGATTTGTTTGTTTTCGTGCCGTCGTTTCCTGAATTTTCTGTCAACGAACAACTTTATAATGGTTTAATACTTACTGATTATACCGAGATGCTTATTCTCTATGGCGAGTGTAATCGCAATGCTGCATTGCGCTGCACGCGTTTATCGAGAGAGATTTCCGAATCGTGACAGCTATCCGGATAAAACGTCATCCTCCGCGCGATTCATCGTTGTCGCGAATCCGGCAATTTGATGCCCAGCAACGTCGAGCGAGGTCGGTCGACCTCGTGACGTTCGGAACGTTCGCATTGAAGAGCGCGTTCTCGCGCTATCCGTGCAGATCCAGTAAGAGTACGAGACGGTTGAACGTGAGATTCACATTCCACGCTCCACAGTCAATCGTATTATTCGCACTGGAGAAGATGCACCTTACCACAAAAGAAAGTGCAAAAGTTAGAAGACAAGATTATCGCTTGCAATGGACTTCTGTCAGTTTATTCTTGACTCTAACGATGCGGATCCAAATTTTTACGGAATATTGTGGACTGATGAATCACTCTTTACTCGGGAGGGGTGTTTCAACGATAATAGCTATTGGTATGAGAGAAAATCCACACATGACGGTGGACCGTAACTTCCAAAAAAATGGAAGATTAGTTTGGGTGGAATATCGGCGACCACGTAATTCTTTGAATTACCGAAACAATGGACGTAAGTTAAGATTTGAATAACAAGTAAAACTTGAGTGTTAGGATTTGAATTGAATCTTTTAGAAATTAATTGAGCTTATCATTCATAAACATTGAGCCTGTTTTACGATAGTGATTTTTGTATTTTAATGGAATCATTTGCTTTCCATAGTTAGTTACGTCGTCCTCGTCGTCCTCGTCGTCCTCGTCGTCCTTAAATATTCCTTAACTCAATTCACCACTTCCATGTACCTAGTTCCTAGTTTCCTACAACAAACCATGAATTCTCCTTATTACAGAGCACCAAATACCTAACATTCCTGCGTGACGAACTTCCTCGACTACTTGGTGAAGTAAATGAGCAGCCAACATGGTTTTCAGCATGATGGAGCACCGAGTCACTAGTGCTGGAACAGTGCGAGATTCTCAACGGAGTTACCCTCAGTGTTGGTTGGAAGAAACGGACCACGAAGGTGGCCCCGAGATCACCTGACTTGACGCCACTGGACTTCTTTGTGGGGAAATTTCAAAGAAATGGTCTCCTTCGTAGCCCCAGAACCAAATGGAGACCGTCGCACGAATTCATGCGGCTCAGACAACAGTCACTCCGGAAACGCTTGAAACTGTCCGGAAAAATCTTCTCAAGCGATGCCAGCTCTGTCTTCAAGAATACGGACAACACTTTGAGCATTTACTCGATTGAAGTGGACATATTCCATTTGTTGCCTTAAACTGACCCTTGCTACTTATTTTTTTAATAAAAATTTGTCTTATTATTAAACAAAATCAAAATTCAGCCATGGCCGCTAATGACTCTGCTTGACCCTTGCTACTTATTTTTAATCAAAATTTGTCTAATTATTTTAAATAAAATCCAAATTCAGCCACGCCTGCCCAGAGCCTCTAACTGATACTCACTACTCATTTTAACCAAATCAAAAAGTGCCTCAATTCTCCCAAATAAAATAAAATTTATTCATCCAGCTAGAGCTCTAACTGACCTTCGCTACTAAATTTTTATTTAAATTGTCTCATTTTCCAAATGAAAATAAAAATTCAGTCACACCCACCCAGAGCCTCAACTTTTATTTCTTCTGTAGCGCGCTCCTGATTGGTCACTTTCATTAATTAATTAATTATCTATGCGTCTGATTGAAAATGGCTAAGGACTTTTCGTCTCAGAATAATGTCCTTTCCGATCCCTACAAGGAAGTGCGTGACTTCTGGGACACCCTGTATACTAGAAACGCCTCGGTGGTCTAGCGGTTGGCCTGCTTTATAAGCTGGAAGGCTGGGTTCGATCTCCGCGGGAAAACAACTCGGTGTTATCGTTGTTTTCTTGGTTGAGGACAATCTGGGTCAGTCACCAGTTATCTAAAAAGTAAGACGATCATATATCGGATGGGTATGTAAAAGTCCATCCACCTAGCAACCGTATTGGACCAGCGTGGTGGGATACGGTCCAAAACCCATAATGGATGGAGTAGTTTATTAGGTTGATGATGTGCATATGTAAAGTTATTATTACTTAAATGATTTTCAATTAAAAATTCCTTTTATGTTTTATTATTGCTAATATACATTTTTTCCGATCTTTCTATTAAAAATGAATAGAAATGCGGATGTTATAATAAATATAACGATTTTATTATACCTTTAAATATTGTATACATTTAAACGTAGGTTTGCAGTTTACAAAATACTGTACAATGTCACATGGTTTAAAGTGTTTATATACTAGTGGCAGTACAAGTAACGATTATTTGTATCAGGATAGCTCCAAACCTGTGGAGATGAAACATTAATTGTAAAATGACGCTTACTTAAGTCCTTCGTAATATCAACTTGGTGGGCACTCAGAATATAATGTTTCTAAAACTAGTTAGACAATATTATCTTTCAACGTTTTAAAATACTGAATTAAAATGGATAAAAGCCCGTGATATAAAAACTGTTTAATAGTTATGAATATTTTTAGAGCATCCTGAAAAAGCAATTGTGTTTTGTTTTGTGTAATCGTGTATTAGATTGGAGATAAAGAAAAGTTTGTGGGAATAATTGTGTTGTTGTTGGCTGTCTTTAATATAATTTAAACGTAATTTACATTGTTGAACTTAATGTCAAATAGATTTTTCTCTTGATCACATAGCTCGATCACTTTAGGCATCGTCTACGAATATTATTATTCACAGTTAAAAGTGATGTTTACCTTTTATTTATTGGTGCCTGTGTGATAAATATAAATAATAGATTTGAGTATTATAAATGTATAACTATTTCACAACAGTAAAATTAATAATTTGTATTTAAAATTATTGTGGTCACAATTATTTTGGTCCCCGGTTTCTATGTGATGTCCAAAAATATATTTTTCAAAAACGTGAAACTTACCTTTTACTGCTTTGATAATTTATGCAAAATTTCTGCTCTTTAACATAGGCGATATTTCATATCGAATAATTTATATGACAATGATAGACACTTAATATAACAAGCATGTTATTTGAACTATAATTAAACCTATTAATATAGGTTCACAGTTTTCAATATATTATACAATATCATATAGTTCAAAGGATTGTTTTTATTTAAAATTTACTTTAAAATAAATTTATTTGTCTCTTCAATAAACAATAAATAATCCGCTTCGTTGTTTATTTCTACAGATAAGCAGTAGTCTGTAAACCTGTGTTGCGGTTCCAAAAGTAGCGTCGGTAGAATAGTTACTGGATACTAGATATATCACGTCACGCAATGGCCTTATGTCTCAATAAGACATCTTCCTTGTGAAAATAATTAAGCTTCCGCGACCTAAATCTTTGTAATGTCTTATTAACTTAATACTTAGTCTTCTTGCTTAATTTTAAAACACCCAGTTCAAGGAAACAAACTAGGTGAACGCATAATGAAAATTACTTCCGAAATTAACGTGGTTAGTTGTATTTGCCAAACTGGCAGGGATGGTTATTTTGTTTGGAGATTAAAATTAAATCCAAGTTTTATTTTTTAAATGCCAAATTATTTTCTTATGGTAAATTTTTTTACAAATTCTTTTTTTTTGCCAAAAAATATAAAACGTTTTTTTAACAATTTCCCAATAAAAGGTGGTCTTAAAAATCAGGACTGGAAAAAAAGATATCAACAAAATTTTTCATTAGCAAAAAGAAACAAAAAAATTTTTTAAATAATCTATTAAATAAACAAAGTGATAAATACATAAAAATTAAAATTTCTCGTCGGGAAAGTTCTTAAAAATCACCTTTTAACCCAATTCACTAACCTTTTTATTTAAAAAAAAAAAATTTATAATAAAGTTATTAAATTTTTCTTTTTATTTAAAAACCATTTTCAGGAAAAAACTTTTTATTTTCAAATGAATTTTTTTCTATCTTTCCTTAAAATTTGAAATGCAGAATGTAATTTTTTAATTTAAAAAAAATAGTTTAAAGTTTAAATATATTGGAAATATCACATGGAATTTTTTCAAAAAGGTTATAAAAAGATTTTTAAGGCCCCTTTCCTGGGAGGAAAATTTTTGTAGACTCTTAAGCCTTCCAAATAATTCATTACGCAAAAAAAAGTTTCTAAATAGGAAAAAAATTTACAAAAAATAACTTAAAATTCAAGGAAAGTTTATACTTTAATTTTAACATTAATGAAAGCAATTTTTTTATTAAAAATTTATTAAAATTTTTAAATATTTTTGCAACAATTTAAATTCTTTTACAATTGAACATTTTTTTTAAAGGGCCTTGGGTAACACAAATTAATAAAAGTTAAAAAAAAAACACCAAAACTGGTAGGCTTAAACAAAATTTTAAAATAAGTATTGGGTTAAAAGGAAATGGAGGAAAAGTTATACAACGATTTAGGTTTTTTAAAGGGACAACTTAATTTTCCTTAAATACAATCCTTTCCCTAAACAAAATGTACCAACCCAATATGTGTTTTTGTTTTATCCCAAATATTTTATTCAAAATTCAAAGATTTTGTGGGTTTTTTTAATATCTGAATGGGGAAGGCCCATATTTTTTATAATAATACTGGAAAAAGGTTGAAAATTTTAAACTTTCCATAAATTTTTAGATATGGTAAAAAAATTATAAATAAACATAAAAAAACAATAAAGGGAGTTACTTTTTAAAATTTTGTACAATTTTTGTTGGCCCATTCAGAAAATTTTTTTAAAGAAAAGAAAAGACAAAAAATTCTTTCTTTTCCTTTTAATTCTGACCATTTAGTTTTAAACAAATTTCACCCTTTATTTAAATTAGCAGTTTGCAAATTTTCCCAGAGTGTGAGGGCTTTGTTTTAAAAATCGGGTTCGAATTTAAAACTCAAAATTTGATTTGTTGGTTACAAAGAAATTTCAAAAGTAAAAACTAATTCGTGGCATTAAAGTGGTAACCAATGCATTGATAATTTTATGGAAGGGTAAAACAAAAAAAAGGCCCGTACTGCGGTGGGAATATTGTAAATTAGAGATTTTTGGTTGATTTTATTAAATTGGGTTTCAAATAAACTCTTGCGTTAATTTGACCCCCTTTGCGTGGGGTAGGCAATAATAAAAATTTCGGCCTATCGGTTTCATTGGGTTAACTCCAGGAGGAATTTATTTTTTTTAGACTTAATCTTCCTGTGAAAAATTAACCGTATTATCATATTTATTTTGATAGGAAGATAAAAAGAAATAAAACCATAAGATATAAAAAGTTTTTGTAAAATTTAAATGAAAAAATATAATTAATTTCGTTAAGATCTTAAATATTAATTAAAAAATATGAAATAAGGTTGGGAAAAAAACTTTTAAAGCCCAAAACATATTATGGTTTTTAACGATGGCAAAAATGGTTGTTTTGGGTTGAGCTTTGGCCAAAAAACCGATCGCATTACATTAATGTGTTCCCATTTTCAGGATCCTTCACAACTTAAATTTTGGAAATGAACTAATTGAGTTCAAAAATTAAATATACGGTTTATATTAACCTTTTCAAAAAGTCTTTTAGTTATGAAAATTATCTCTTTTTTAGTTCTAAGTTGTTTTACCGAATATATTTTGGAAACCTTTTAAAAACAGAAGTAAAATTATCCATATATCTAATTACTTATTAAAAAATAGAATATTTTTTATGAATATAATTAAAATCCTACCAAATAATTTTTTTCCCAAGAACCAAGAACTAAGATACCGTAGGGGATAGTTTCTATTTCATATGTTGGATAGGACTTAGCTGGAGGAAAAAATTCTGGAAAGTTATTTAAAAGATAGAACATGAACGACGTCTGAATAAAGACGTTTAGAATTATTACACATTTTTTACACATATTATATTAAAATACGCCTCCTTTGCTCGTTGTTGTTAGTAACTTATCAATTCAACTCAACAATTTTAAAAAAACTTCAATCTGTGTTACGTGTTAAGATAGATGATGGATTTGTTATTTGGTAAATGGATCACTCATAAAATTCAAACAGATGATACAAAAATATTCAATTATTACGATATGATTATCGTGTTAACTAAAAAACTTATGTACTATATTTAATTTTTGTCGGACAATTTTATAAATAGTTGGCAATAAAATGTTTTTTTTTATTTTAGGATACCAAACATGGTTAATTATTTCAAATTTTAAACGTCTTTATTACTGAAAATATATTACTTATTTTTAACTGTTTAACAAAAATGTTATGGCTTAAAAGCTTTAACTCCAAGTTATTTAGGGGCATTTATGTCCCAAAGCCCAAATTCCGAAAATCTTCCTTCACTTTTAATATATCCCCCTTTTTGCCTCCTTTTTTCCTTTACCACGGAAGAATTGGGATAAAAAGTGACGTGAATGGCCAAGCCCTTTCGGGGTTTTACGTTTACCGGGAACCCAACCGATCAACGATAGCCTCAGACGAGTTATTTAGCTTGTTTTTCCAGATTTAACCAGCTGTAGAGCCGGATTACGACCGATTCTTCTACCCCATCCCCCAGGTCCCAAATAAATCCCATAACGACGTCCCTAGCTGTTGGTTTAATTAAAATTGGTGAAAAACGAGTGACCACGGCCCGCAACCCATTTGTATTCTTAAAAATATTCAGTCAAGTAAACCATTCAGAAGTTCCAACATAAGCCAAGTAATATAGTAATAAAAATTTTAAAGAAGGGGTCTATAATTAAGATTCATTGTTTAAAGACCTGAACCATTTTTTTTATATAATTTAATAAATTTGGCTTTATAATAATCGCTTTTTTAAGAAAGAGACAAAGCCTTCCCGCCAAAGGTTCCCCTCGTCCCAATGGTAGGTGCTTATTCGGCGGCGAAATGACTTTGCATCAATTAAAGCCCAGGGAAATTTAGTGATTGACGGCAAAAAAAAATAAAATCAAGAAATCATTCCCAGGAAATTTAAACCCGTAAATTTAAACCCTAAGGGCGAGGCGCCAGAAGGTCGTTCTTTTGGTGTTGCGGCCATCTTCCGAACCCTGAAGTACCCGACCTTTTTGGGCCAATTAAGTTTGAAAGTTTTGTTAAAAAATTTTATTTAAAATACAACTAGTTAACAAACGTTGTTTTTCCCTTCATTTTCGACGCAAAGGAAGCCTCACCTTATTCATCGTCTTTGGCCGCTTTAATGAAGGTTTGACTTAGTCTTGATTAAAAAGGGTATTAAAAACTTGACGGGTGTTTGTTCTAAAAACCTTTCCAAAAGCGTTGATCAAAGGCCTTAATTAATTCCCAGATTAATATAAAATTCTAATATCCATAATTTTTATAAATGAGGCTATTGATTATTTTAAGGAAAATTTTTATACTGATTGAAACAAACAAGCCTTTGCCGGGAATAACTTTAGGAAAAAATTTAGCAAGGGCATTAGATGAATGTCCTGTTTGTATCGTTTGACATCTTTTTTTACGATCTTTTGTTCAAATGGCGGGTTTGGTAGTTTTCCCAAAATCCTTTTTCTACCTTTTTCCAAAGGGCGGGTTTATGCCATCGCCCCCTTAAATTAGTTATTCGGCAAGACATTAATTTGTTATGGGTAGGATGAATTAAGATAACATGTGTTGTTTAAGTACAATAATGTTCCTCTGCGTACTATAAAGGTTTCTATTGATGAAATTCTAAAGAAAGGTTATTAAAATTTTATTTTTTTAAAGAAACTCACGATTTATGTCGGGTTTTTGGTTTTTAGATACCAAAAAATATTTTGGTTAGAGCTAAATGAGGTTTGGGCAATTTGTTAATTAATAAAATTATAAAACCAAATTTTTTTGCATAAATTTCAATATAAGAAAAAAGCCAATATATTATCTTGAGAACGTTTTGTAAATAACTAACAGAGTTATTATTTATCCAAAAATAAAATCATTTGTCTTAGCTAAAGGTTTAAAAAATGATAACTTGAGAAAATTTAAAAACTCAACAACATTGAGATTGAAAACAATTAAAAGTTCCTATAAATTTATTTATTTTTAACTGTTATCTTTTCTTGTTATTGTTTTCAAACAAGAGCGAAAAAAACATTCATTTTCTTTCCGGAGACAGTGAAATTTATCGTTTTTCGGCCTGAATTAAAACTTTAATGGGAAATGGGATGGAAAGGGAGAAACCTGACTTTAAAATTAAAAAAGTTTGGTCTTTACTTTGTTTTATTTTGATGAAATTTGTTATGATCCATTACTTTGAGGGAAATGTGAATCATTAATCACCCATTTAATAGTAATTTAATAAAGAAAAAAAAGAAAAAAAGGTAGATTTAAATTGTAAAGAGAGGAATTTTATTGATACGTTGTTTTTAAAATGGCTTTAAAAAAAGAATGGTAATTTTGAAAAAAAAGTTTAAGTTATGTTTCGTACATTATTTTAAAAAGACAAGGGCTTATTTAATTAATGGTTATTATATAACAGAAAAAAAAAAAAAATTGTAAATAAATAAAACATCATCATATATGCCTTTGATACCATTTGAGCGGGCCTCCAAACCCCCCAAGGGGGACAATTTCCCCTGTGGTCCAATGCGGGTTGGGGTTTGACCAATTTGCGTTGTTTGTTTTCGACAATTGGGTGATCAGCCAATTTGCCCAACCAACAAAACAACAATGAAAATTTGTTGAGTCCCCCAGATTCAAACCACGACCGGTTTTAAAGCACAGCCCATCCCACTGGGCCCGGGGGTAAAAAAAAAAATAATATAAACCAAACCATTGAAGTAAAATAATGGATAAAATTATTTTTAAATCCTCAGCGTAAGACGTGTCAGATCGGCCACAAAATTAATTATCTTTTAGATTTTATTTATTATACAAAGGGCCGGCCGGCTTTGACAGTGAAGTGATATCTTCAAAATATACATTTGTTTTATGTCGATCGATCTTTAATGAAATAGAAAATGGGTTTTAAGGTAAAAAATACGGATTAATACTAGCTTTTATATTACTTTATGCCCCTTCCCGTAATATGAAAAGTTTTAAAATGTTTATTTTGGGTTTTTTGAAAGTCTACCATTGTTTTTTTTGTTGACCTTTAAGGTCTGGACCTTCATAACGTTGCGAGTTTTAAAGAATAAGCATACATAGAAAGGACAAAGGGCGACTTTTTGTTAGTTTGAAATAATAAATTTAATAATCTATATAAATAAAAATCAATTGTGTCGTTAGTCTCTAAAAATCGGGAACGGCTAAACCATTTAATTGGTCTTGAATTTTTGTAGAAGTCCAGGAAAGGTTTATAACGTCAAAAAATAAAATTTTTCATTAAAAAAAACACAATTTGTTTTACCTTTGTTATACCATGTCATTTAGAAATCACTTGGGACAGTTTAAAATTTATAAAACAAAATTTTATTTTTGAATCGTTTTTGTTATCAAAGGAAAAAAATTATCTATCGATTATTTTAAGCGAGGATAAATTTTAATTTGTCGCAGAATTAATTTATCAATAAACAATATTATTCGACAATCAATATTTAGATCCATTCTAATGCGTACGAAGCTGAGACCCTATAAATTATAAAAAATAGTAATTTATGTGAAAAATAACGTTTTTAACCAACAATTATTTTATATATCCTATTGTTTAATTTAAAAAAAGTCTACTAAAAGAATCACGGCCATCAACAATTATTTGAAATTGAAAAGGTAAATTATCCATACCATTTTTGTCAAAATAAATTTTAAAAATTTTAGGTTAATTGAATCATAAAGGGGAATTTCAAAGTAAAAAGGGTCGAGAAAAATATAAGTAAAATAAAAGAATGCGGGTTTTACAATCGTTCCCCCCATCTTCCTTTCAAGTTAAAGGAGGGTTTTTAAAGGTAAAATTTTTTACATTTCCCTCCCAAAACGACTTCTAAAATATATGTTTATATAGCTATTATAAATTTAAGGTTTGATAATAGCTTGAAAAAATTGAGTTGACGAGGCTCAAAATATACTTTGGGTATTTTAGTTTTAAAATAAGTTTTTAATAATTTTTTAAAATGTTCATTGTATTTACACCAAAATGGTTTCTAAGTTTTTGGTGGTATATTATAGATGATATATATTATAAATTTATTATGAATTTTTAATTTTAATGAGGTCTATAACCGGTGTAATTTGATATATTGTCTTAGTCTTTTTTCTTAAAGGAATTTTAAGAAAAAAGTTTTAAAATTTTGTCGGTTTAACCAACTTCTCAAAAGTAGGAGACTCAGTTTGAATGTTTTTTGCTTTATGGGCTTTTATCGGGGGCTTAAAGCACGACTCACCCGATCTAATCTATACAAAAGATAAATTTATTTTTTAGTGTCAAAAGCATTTAAATGTTAAGCTATCTAAAATACTTTATATGGAAGAATAAAAGGAATTTTACAAAAAATGTTTTAAATCGAAAAATTTACTTTGTAAACACTTTAATGCGGCATGAGTCCCCAGGTTTTTTAACGTTACATCGTTCCTTTGCTAATTGTAAGCTTTATCTATTTCATATCTGTCTCTTTAAATTTTTGTCATTTAAAAAGGTAACAACTGTCATGTGGTGTCAATTTTGGTAAGAGAAATTTGAGAATAAAAGCAATCACCCCCAAAAAAACCCTTTGGATTAACGCTAAAAACGCTTTGTTTGCGTTAAATACAAAATAGTTTGCCTAACCATAGGATGGCTAACTTGGTGTTAGAATGTTTTTGCCAAAGTAATTTTGTATTGTTTTAGCAGACCTAATATGGTCTTGCTTGTGCAACCATCTGTCTAACAACAAGTAAAAGAGTAGGAAACAGGAAGTTGTTTGTTTAAAAGATTAATTGCTGGCTCCATTATTGTTATAAAGAGTTTAAACCTTAAAATGTTTTTGGGAAGGAAATTCACCGTAAATTATAAAATATGTAAATTTAACATTTTAAAACAAACCTTTTGGGTTGATTCAGTTTTAAGTGATCAAGTTAAACCAATTAAATCCAACAATATAAAATTACATTTTCTACATGTTTTTTAAAAAGGTTGTTATCTGTTTATAAAAAAAAATATTCCAGGTTATTTCTAAATAGTTGAGTCTGTGTAAAAATTAAAAGTCTACAAAAAGTAAAAGCTAAAAGAGGTTTTTTGTTTAGATTTGTTGAATTATTTTATACTTGATACTGTTTCTGTGCCCTTGCTGACGTCAATTTTTTTCTGGAATGAACTAATTATTTATCATCAGCCCGTATTAGTCCACGCGGAAGGGCCTCCCCAACCCACGCCTCCGTTAGGACTTTAACCATCCCACCCGCTGGTCCAGTGGGGTTTGGTGATCTAAAATTTTGAAATATTTTCAAGAATTTCCCGGAAAAAAGAGTCTTGAGTTTCTTCCGATATGTTAATTACAGAGAAGTCCACCCGTGGGTGTGCTGAGACGGCCCAACACGCTGGAAGAGTGCCCGGGTAAAACGCGAGAGCTTAGTTCGGGGCGACCTTTCCTGCAGAGCGCAGGATGGAACGAAAGGGCGTCCCTTTTTTCTGCGAGGCGGTGGCCCGGAAGGGCCCGAAGAACAGGGAGGCCCCAGCGCCCGGCTATCCGCAGAAGGCCAGGGGGAGAAGAGGGCGGCGCGCCCTCCTGACATGAGCCCGGGCGGAAGGGATGCCCCCCCGGAGAAGGGCTCAAGAGGGAGCCGGGTTTGTTCCGTCAAGGTTTAAAGCAAGGTCCCTGGCAAGGACATGAGAAAAAGGAACAACCTTGGTTTTTAGTGGGTATACGGGGCCCATCCGGTCCGGGAAAAAATCCCAACTGTCCCTCACTTGGCAGGGAATCCGGCGGTTTTTTAAAAACCATAAAGTTCAAAATATTTAAATATTTTAAAAAGATGTAACTGCCATGTTTTTAATTTTTTTTTTTATTTTCAAAGTCAAATATCTTTATTTTAAACGAAAGAATTACTTTCTTTTACCATTGTCAAACAACTACCACTGTTCGAAATGGAGCCCTGAACTAGAAGAATTGAAAGAATTTTTTAAAAAATTTTAATTTAAATTTGGAAATGGAAGAACTTTTGCCGGAGTGTATCTATTAAGGATCTTTATAGATCTAGAATAATAGAATATGATATCGTTTAGTGGGAAAATTTCATATTTAATGATTTTTTAAAATCTAAATTTTATCGAACTACAAATTTAATCCTAATTTGAATATTTAAACAAATATATATAAATTAGATGTTTATATTTAAATAACATCTTTTTTAATAATAAATAACTTTTGTTTCTATTTCATTATTTTACTTTAAATTAATTAAAAAAAACAATCTAAAACCAATATTGTCATAAACAATTAAATTAAATTTAAAAAACAAAAGATACAGGAGTTCATCAATTCCGAGATAGTTTTAATTTAGAACAGGGTTCTCATTACCGCCTCTGGCCTGAAATTGCAAAGTTTTAACGGAGTTTGGTTGTACGTTGGTTACCACCGAAGGTTTTAAACCAACCATGAAACATACAGACTTCCTTTTAACAGGATAATCTATAATTCAACCTTTCAGTACTGATTAATTAATTTAAGTGATAATTGCCAACTTAATTAATATATATAGTAATAAAAATTTTGTTTTTACTCGATATTTTGTTCATTTATTAAAAATGTGAAACTATATAAAAAAAATGGAAAAATTAGGAAAAAATATGGATGTTTTTGTTACCTTCTTTAGAATGTTTGAACCTCTATAATAATAGTCAAAACAACGAATGGATAGTGGTATAAGGGGCTTATATCCAGCGTGACTTGGTGATGATGATGATGATAATAAAGGACTAAAAATTTTGTTTATAAAGTTATATTTGTTATAAATAAACAATTAAAGAGAAGTTTGTTTTAAAAACCGCGAAATATTAGGGCAAAGTATGTTGTTTAATTATCCTTATCGTTTTAACATAGCCAGTCGTTGAAGGGAAAAGGTACCTAATAACTTAATTTGATCTACGTTTTCTTTAAATTTATTTTACGCCATTTCTGGATTTGATTAATTTATTTGGTTAAAGATTTCCAAAAGACAATTATTATTATTTAAACATTAATAAAAATATAACCCCTTGTCGTTGCTAATGACAATTTTGTCAAACAATATTTAAAATTAAAAACAGATAAATTTCAAATTAAAGTTCAAAAATATTCATTTTATGACGGTTATTCCAAACCTAAGATGGACATCTGCTTGCCCGTGAGCATGGATGTGGACAAGTCCAAAACGTCGAGAATAATTGTACAGAACAAAGGAAAAACCTTAAAAAATGGATATTAAAACAAATTGATGATTTTAAAATTAAATTTAAGATAGTAAAAAATGCATTTTAGATTAAATACCCAGCAAATTTTATCCAGAACATGAAAAATTAGCTTTTCGAATAACAATGATGATCCTAATGAACTTTCTTTAATGGAAACACATTTTAATAAATTCGAGTCCGACAACGGTGATATAAAAAATAATAAATTATGTATCAATATTTGCCACATCTGTAAGTTTAAAAAAAATATTTAAAAGAAAAAATTTTAAAAGAAGATTAATATATTTTTTTAAATAAATAAAGATGTTTGATAAATTTTTTCGATTGGAAAAGAGCAACAAAAATTGTTTTATAAATAGACCCCGCTTAATTTGGACTGCAGGGAAATCACTATATTTGTAATCGAGAGGTTTGAACAAAATTAGCCGGTTGAATTAGGTTAAATTTCCTTTTGGGCGCTAATTCGCAAATTTAAATAAAGCCTCAATTTTAAAATTATTTAACCAAAACAATTTACACTTAGGGTGCAAGAGCTAAACGATTTAATACATTTCAGAAAACGCACAAGGAACCCTTCCTATCAAAGATAGTTTCCGGAAACTTAATAAGAGTGATTTAAGAAAGTCCAAATATTAAATTATTCATTAAAATTAACCTTCCTTTCCCTTTGTTAAGGTAAAACGATATTATGCAAAAAGTTTTTAAACTTTCCAAAACAAGATCGAACCATGATAAAAAAACCCAAAGTACAAAAAGTTGGTTTGAGGAAAGTTAGAATATATATTAGAGGTCTAAAATTTGGAAAAACCACATTAATCCCTTTCATTATTTCATTTGACGATTAAAATTGGCCTTTACCCCAGCAAGGATGGGGAACTTAAAAAAATTTCAGCTGTTTTTCTGACATCGTGCAAAATAACATTTTGTTTCTTTTTATTAATGAGTCTTCTGTAGGTATTTTTTCCAAGCATTTCAAGATAGTACCGACAGTTATTATAAAATTAAGAATTAAAAGAGAAGTTATCCAAATGATCCAAGTGATCTTACAAATCCAAATTATTCTTATCACGAAAAAAAACTCAATGACAGAAATTGAGTCAAATTAAAATTTTGTTGTTTGAAGAAAATTTAAATTGATCAAAGTCTTAATTATTTTAAATTTCAAATTTTTTATAAACTTGGATTCTTGTTTTTTAATGTTCATTTTCAAATTTTGAAAACATTTTACCAACCTTTAATTTTATTCTTTTGATAAAAGATGGGAAAAATACCATAAAAAAGCAAATTGATGTTGTTTCAATAACAAAAACCTTTAATGTAAGCACCAACCCTTCTATTTTTTACCGTCCTCTACAAAAAGAATATGTTGAAATACTAATTCTAATGACTCTCATGATATTCACCTGTATGTGTTTTATTATTAAAACTATTTATGAGATTAAAAACCATTCTGATAGAAAATTATTCTAATTCAATCAAAAATCCAATACAAATACTATTCTTAACTCTCAAAATCCTTTTGTTTAAATTTACAAAAAAGTTTTTAGTTTGGGAAGGAAGTTGGAATTGTGGATGTTGTTTTTAACATAAAACAGGGAAATGAACTTGTTTGTAATTTAATAACTTTTTTTTCGTATCTTAGGGTAAAATTTTGAATAAGAAGATTAACTTTTGACAAATTTTATTCTAATTAAAACATATTTATTTAAATTTTTCAATTATAATATTCGGTTTTTTAAAAAGTATTAAATTAGTTTTATCATCCTTAGATTATTTTCAACACCTGTTGTCTGAAATTCACATTCTAATGAAAAATAAGACATTAACGTCAATTTAAAAAAATCGATACCACCCATTCCCTGACTAAATTTCTTTGTGATCTATTAGCCATGGATCTACTTCAAATAAAAGATTGATTATTTTTCATTGAACTAGGAAAAATACATAGGGGAAGCAGGGTTGAAGAAGTCTGCAGTAGCCACCATTGAATCAATCCAACCATAATTGGGGTTTGACAAACCACAAACCTTGACAAAGAACATCGATTTCAACGGGAATAAGCGGGTTTTTGGTTAAAATCATCCTAGTTTTAATAGGTTAAATATAATGAGTTTACCACCTTTCCATTTAATAAAAATTAAACCCAAATAAAATTTGGCGACCCCTAATCATAATTTAGTAGGGAAAATGACCAAAAATAAAACCAAATTGAGGTGGGCCGGGAAAAAACTTTGACAGAGAACAACACACCTCAGTCTGCCAGCTAATCCTTTAAGTGTCTAAAAGTCGGGGAAAAATTGTAAACAATTTGGGGATTTAACCGTTAGCAGTAGTTTTAATTATCTTCGAAGGTTTTGGTTGCGCCTGGGAGGAGCCTTAATGGCCAGCGCCAATTTTATTTAGAGAAAGTGTAAGTTTCTTTAAATAAAAAAATAGGTTGTAGTCCATAATTTTTTTGGGACAGACAAAAGATTTATTCTATAGAGCTTTTTCTTTTTATTTTTCTAGAAACCGATTGACCAATAGAATAAGCCTGTCATGTTTATAGTGAAATTTATTTTAGCCCGATCCATAAAATGAGCAGTTAAAAAGAACAGTTAAAGGTCCTGATTTAAAACGGAATTTTTAAAACTCTGGAAAGAGTTTTAAATGTGTTTAAAATTAAATTTTGAACCATATTCTGCAGGATAAGTCCTTTGGAAAGGTCATTAATTGAAAACTTTCACGGGATAAGTAGGAAGCCCAAACTGCACAGTTTCTAAACCTGTGAGTTTTCAATTAACCCCCGGTAAAATTATTTTTACGTTCAGCACATAACTCATACTTTTACTTGAACAATCAAAGTTGTTTACACATATATACGGGAAAAACCAAATTACCTTGTGTTAAATTTAGATTTTTTTTTAATTTTTTGAATCCCATGTTTTAAAACCAAAGGGTCCAACTGTATTGATTACTTTTAATTAAAACCTCCAGTTAAGTAATACCAATTTTAATGTGCATCACCGGTTTTAAAAAAACGTTAATCTTTAAGCTACTAAGCCCAAACAAGAACAAGAAATATGTATAATTTTATAAAACTATTAAAAACATTCTATAAAAATAATTACTAGTAATAAAATTTTAAATATTTTTTCAACAAAATACATGTTAACCAATTATTTTTTTATGAAATCAAAATATTGTATTTACTTATTCAATTTTTTTAATTAACTAACAAAAATTTAAGGATCACAACTTTAAAAGGGGTTTTAACGCCTTACAATAACAAAAAAATAGAATAAGTTTGATGTAGGAATTTAAACTAGATTTTGGGGGCCTTCTTTTGATGGAAGAATACGATGGAAGGCAAAGAAAAAAAATTTACAAAAAATATAAAACAAGTAAAGGTAAAAAAACAATCGTTTATTACACTTTTTCGTGGCTATTTAAACCTTTTTATTATTCAATCATCTCAAAAGGGTTTCTTATTTAGTTAAGTTCTGAATTAATCTTGATTGGAAGTGTTAGTAACGATTGATAGGGCTTTTTTGTTTTCTGTTTTGCGAGGAACTATCAAAAACAACGGGTAGATCGGTATGCAATTCTTTTAGCTTGAATTTCCCGAATAGAGTTCATTTTTTATTTAAAATTGCTATAAAGGAATATATAAAAAATACCCAACGTTTTCATATTATTTTTACTTATCTGTAATTTAGGAAAAAATGTCTTATCGGGTTATTATTTTTATTGAAGATAATTTACTTTGGTCTATAAAGTTGTTTTGTTCTTTTACACTATGTACCACTTTATGGAAATTAACTAACACAGTTTTTTAATGAATATTCTAAAATAAATTTTTGCAAAAATAACTTTTTACGGTTATTATATAACATTTGTCTTCGTCCCGGTAAAATATGACAAAGTCCCGGAGGTGTATTATAATATTGATATGTATAATATAAATGGATAAGTATAAAAATAGGTATTTATTTTGATTGTTCATCATTAATCATAAAATTTTCGGCTTTTGCTTCACGCTGACAAACTTCCATATTGACTTTATCCTAGTTCATCATACGTTTTATGAAAGAAATTTAACCTTTAAAAATTGTTTTTCCAAAACCATCATTTATTTAAATGATTTGAATATCCGTTAAAATTAACAATGTTTAACGTTAAAATGGTTTCGTGGTTTCTTTAAAACATAGGTAAGGTCCTCCATGACCAGCCTTCCAGGCAGTTTAAGGTACCCTGTGAAACAACCTTAAGTCCACTTCCTAGGGTTCGGCAGGTTTGAAATTAATCGCACGAGGTTTGGGTTGTTTCCATATTTTTTAATTTCCAAATATCTCAAAAAAACTAAAAATACTAATTTAAAAGAATGGGCCGGGAAAATAAAAGATTCCCCAGTTTAAACAAATTCGCCGCACGTAGAAATTCTTTATAGTAAGTAAAACCTTACCCATTATTTTAGGAAACTGAAAACTCACTTTCCGCCCTGGACATAAGCGTTGCGATGACACTGAGGGGGTAGGTAGGTAGGGGCCCTTTCTTTCTTCGAAGAAATACCCTACAGAACATACAAGGATAAAGGCCAGCGTAGTTATTGGAAACGAGATGAACTTTTGTGTTTTGGAAGGAAAGGGATTTGGATCTTACGGGTTATTGTTGGTATCACTTCAATGAACGTCATGTTGGTGTTATACATTTATTAAAACTAATTTTTTTTGGGGGTATCCTTAACACAGTGAACGCTGGGAAATAAATTTATTAAAAACAAAAGGGAGAAAGCTAAAAGAAACGTTTATTTTAATTTTCCAAAATGTGGGATTATGGGACTTGTTACAGATATATTTAATAAAAAATATTTCATTTTTTTTCCATACATATGTACGACGATATAAATAAATTTTTTTAAAAAATTATTATTAAAAAATTGTAAAGTGGTTCAAACTAAAACAGGCACCGGAATTTAAAATTGTTCAATGAAAAAGGGCTCATTAAACCACTTGCATCGATTAAACTTGTTGTTGTATTTCTTTCACCGAAGGAATCCCGATTTAAAAGTGTTTAATTTTAAATTTATTAAAAAGTTCACCCGTCATTTTTATTAACCACGCCGGGAGGAAGGTTTGGTCACCCCATTGACCCAAGTGGACCCGGTTGAGGCAGTGCGGTTGGTTTGGTTGAAATGCGTTGCCCCAAAAGACTATTGATTATTCATACGATAATTTTAAAAAATTAAAGTATGATGAAAAAGGTAAAATATAGAAAGGTAATTCTGGTTCCAAGTCTTAAACCGACTTTTTGGACATTATTATAAAATTAAAGTTCTTAAGTTCAATTAAAAAATAGCGATTTCATAAAAGTCCAAGGTGGCGCGCGTTTGGGAAGTTGATGTCTTGGGGTGGGACCACCATCATCCCTTGACTTCCCGTCGTCGTATCCATAAAAAAATAGTAAATTATCTAAAAGGAGGAACATTGTAATTTAAAATTTGACCCCTTTCAATACATTTAATGTTTTTGTTTCAAATCGCCCCGTCCCTTTCATCGGAAATAGAAAAGGAACGTAATTTTACAGATATTCACGTTAAAATAAATTGATTAATTATTTAAAAGTATACCCAACTGTTTGTTTCCGAAAGGTTCGTTTTTGATCGATCTGTTGTAATTTTTTCATTTATTTGTTTAAAAAGATTTTTTTAATAAGATCCCAAACTTATAATGTCCTATCAGATTTAAGGTTCAAAAACACATAAGCGTTTTAAAATCAATATTAAAAAAAAAAAAATGGGTTGTGTCATGCACGCGGAAAGTTTTTTGGATCATTAAAAATTCATATATTTATTTAATAATTTTTTATATATATATATATTCAGGGTTTTGTTAATTTTGGGTCAAAGGCGATCTTAAAATTTACCCTCATAATTTTTCCATACCGCGCCTAAAGAATAACTAAAAATATTTTTCATGATGCTCAGATTAATAAACCAAAAATTACGGAAAAATATTCTTTCACCATTTATGCCAAATTCACCTGAGTATCATGGTTTTTCTTACCAAAAAGATTAACTAAAAAAAATTAAAATAAAACAAAATTGAAGGCAGTAGTTTAAAATTTAATGGGTTGAAGTGACAATTTTAAATTTAACGATGATAAAAAAACTTAATATTATAGAACTGATAAAGAGTTACGGTGGTGGCAATGTATTATTAACATTTAATTCCCCTATTTGAAAGGGTGCTCTATTGGAAGGAGGTTCAAAAAGGGACAATTAACAAGTGTATTTATTCCTTTCAGCTAAGTGTGGGAGGTTTGTTATGGGTAAAAATTTAAATTAAAAAATATTGAAAAAGATAGAATAAAGAAAAAAAGTGGAATAACAGAGGTTTTTTAATTTGCTCCCTTTATAATTTTTTCGTTTCTAGGGTGTTAGAATATTTAACTTTTAATGATTATTTAGTTTTTAAATTTTAAATAATTTACAAAAGATATGAATTTGGAATTTAAGAAAGAAACCAGGAAAAAAGTTTTCAAGTTTTAAAAAAAATCAATAAGACCAAAACGTCAACCAGATGAAGAATGCCTGTCCTGCAATTGTTGGTGCAATTTCCGTTACGCGGCCCTATCGGGAAGCGGGACGACTTAAATTTTTATGATTAAGTCAAAAACCGCCTGTTTGTTGGGCTTGTTTATAACCTAAGGGTCGGGTTCAAATCCGCCGGGAAAAAAATTGTTTATCGTAATTTTTGAGTGGTTTAAAAAAGGGGATCCACCCAAATGTGAAAAGAAAGATGAACCATGCGGCATTAAAATGGTCCACCCACCAACCCTCATTGACTAGCGTGGGTGGGATTCCAAAAACCCCGAATGGGAACGTGATTGGGGAGACCCGTCTGGGGGTAACGAGGTGATTGATGATGATGTGATGATAATAAAATCATTGGTTTGATATATTTTGGAAGAAACATTTCATCAAAAGAAACGATATTTATCTACGAGTCACGTTGACAGGCATTTTCCAGCCGTTTGTTTTTTAGTTTCGTTACACGCGCAAGTTTTAGTTATGAAAGAACTTCCAATTGAATAAGACAAAATTTTTGAAGTTTAAAACAGTAAATTTAAATTTAAAGAAAAAACGCCAGAATAATTGTTAAAATTTTTTGAAAGACCATTTGAAATGGCCTGTTAAATTTTTATTGTTTGCATGACATGCAAAATTATTTGGGAAAAATTATCATATCCACGGGAAAATTAAATTTGACCAACAATAACACAGTTTATTTTATTTAAAAAATTTAAAATTCAAGATTCCCTAAGAACCATTAAATTTAAATGCAACGAAAAATTTAGAGCAAAAGTTTAATTAAAATACGTTTGAATATAAGTCGTTAGTGTGCCGAGAAAATAACGGTTCAGACTAAACCCAATTAAAAAAAATCAATGTTCCAAAATTTCAATTGGGCATTTTAAAAAAAAATCCAAACTTAATTAAAATACTTATCGGTTTTATTTTTGTAGCATTTTTTTTTTTTGAAATTAAATGATTTACTCCAAAAATGCAACAATTTCGTTTAATTGTTTTAAATTTTTTGGCTTTCATTTAAATCATCAAATGATAGTTTTTTTTTAATATGCTTTAGTGGGCCTTTATTTGACACCTGTAAAGGTTGGGCTTCATTTTTAAATTTAAAGAATGTAAACCAAGCAGACCGTTTAAATACAAAAAGGAATTTGACATTGGTGACCTGATTAGGTGAAAAAAAAATAAATAAATGAAAAAGAATAGAAGCCCCAGATTTCATTTTAAATTTAGATTATATATTTGACAATATCCTCAAAAGAAACATTAAAGTTCAATAATGTTTAAGCTAAGATATTGATGAGCACAACTTGTTTTAAAAACAAGGGGAATCGAAATGGGCCAGATCATTTGAGACAAGATATGTGAAGACTGCTTACCTAGTAATTACGTGGCTAGGGTCCTTCAAACCGGGGAAGTCGTTTTACGACCCGGTGTGGTATAACCCCAAACAAAGTTTGTTTCGCGACGAATCAACTTATTTCACGATCCCCTCCCGATGCCCCGTTCCATGTTTAATGGAAATACCCGAAACCCTTTGGAAACCTTTCCCTTTGGCCCACAATTATGGGGCCGAAGGAGGTTTTTAAAATTTAAATAGGGTTTACTTATTAAAATTTTGCTAAATTTAAAATTCCAGAACGATAATAAAATTGTAAATCATGGTAACAAATATTGGACCATTACCTTAAAAAATGAATAAAAAGATTATAAAAAATTACCCGGATAAAGAATCTAAAATTGATTTCCAGGGCGAAACCTCAACTTGCTGAAAGTAAACCCAAAGATAAACTTTAACTTTGTTTTAATAATTTACTTTTTAAATGGTATAAATTAAAGTTACGAACCTATTTTTAGTCAAGAATAAAGAATAGCCTTTTTATGTAAAACATTGGTTAAAAATTAATATTTAATTCATTTGGTTTAAAACGTGTTTACAGAAAATTAAAACAATTAAAGAAATTTTTTCTATGTAATCAAATTTGTATAGACGATATTTTGATTAAATAAATTTAAAAGATATCAAGAAATAGGGCCAATTTTGACAGAGGTTCAATGTTCTCTGACTTTATTGGGAAAAAGTTTGAAGTTGGTCATATTTTTGTTAAACCTGTTTCATGTCCCTACCGCTTGAAAGTGTGCAATCTCGAGAATTTAAAATGTAAAAAATAAACGTAATAAAACCCTAAAAGGTCCTTTTATTCAATAAAATTCCGGTAAACAAAAAGAATCGAATTTTTTAAAAGATTGTTTCAACTTTTATTAACATAAACAATATAAAATTTTTAAGTAAAGAACAGTGTAATAATCAAATAAGTTTAAAATGACTTATTAAGTTTCAAAAGGAAAAGCAAAATGACTACATACGGTGATTAGAGGCCGTGAAATGGGTTAAAAGATCACGGGTGGAATTAGCAATTGAAAACTCAAAAGCTTTTAAAAATTTTAGTGCTAGTAAAAACATTTAAAGGCAAATTTAATTGCTTAAAGATTACTAATGTTAAAAATAAAGTGGTTTTCATCGAGAAATTTATGTCATTGATTTAATGTTTATTTTAAAAGGAAAAATTATGAATATCGTTCTTGTCTGAACTTTTTAAAAAAAATTATTTGAAAATGAAAATTAATAGCTTCCTCAAATTAAAAAATGTTTCCTAATTTTATTTAAAATAAAACATACAAAAGAACATTTTCCATGGACAACGGTTTATAATGAACGTAATCTTTATTAAAAAATTTCAAACAAAGGGGTGAACGTTAACAATCCGCCCTCAACAACGCAGGCAATTTCTTTTTAAAAAAATTACAATTTATATATAAATATAAGAAATATAAGACATTTAAAAACAGGTAAAAAGTCCTATTAATTTTTATGATTTCCCAATTAGATACTTCCATTTTATCTAAAAGTCTTGAGTGGAATTTTTGTCAGTTATCTAAGAAACCTAAATATCCTGAAATACATTTAGGGTTTCGGTCCCGGGAAATGAAGCGTTTCGACGGGGATAATATTTAAAATTTTAATGGGGGTCATGGAAATATCCACTTTATTTACTCCTAAAAATGTCTTATTATTGGTTGGAACATTTTATCAACCGGTTTGCCAGCTACTTTTCTAATCAATCTCAATAAGTTGAATTACGTAACGCCTACGGCTCTTCTTTAAAAATCAACCACTTCTGTCGAAAAAGGGTTTTAAGCGATCGAACTTGGTCCCTTTATTTATTTACGGTATAATATATATATATATATATATATATATATATATATATATAGTTCATAATTTAAAATTTTGAATTTTGCAAATTTACGCAGATGACTTTCAAATATACATTAAAACTAATGCCAAAAATAGTACAGAAGCAGTAAAGATCATAAATGACGACCTCAGTCGAATAAGTGAGTGGTCTCTTAAAAATTCATTATATTTAAATCCCTCGAAATGTACATATCAAATGCACTAGTTTACGGATTTTTCGCGTTACTTAAATATATTTATTCCCGACGTTTCGGATTCTTTCCAGCATCCATGATCACGGGCAGAGTAAGTTGGTACATGTCTGTATCTCTATGTTTTGGAATAACCGACAAAATTTTCATTTAAAAAATTGACATATCTTTCGTTTTCTTATTTTTGAATATTGGTTTGACGAAAAGTACTTATGTTGTCCTTCGGTTTTGTAGTTTTTATACTCTGCGTTTAATTTTTGAAATTATTGAATCCCAGGAAGGTGGCAAAGACCAACCATCCTCTTTATAAAAATTTGGATATTTTTGTTTGTCCAATGTAAGAGAGACCGCAACCACAGTCTATATAAGACCAATAAGAAACAGAGTAAAAGAACATATAGCTGATGTTAAGCACCAACGCTATAAGAAATCTGCAATTTGCGACCATGTTGTAGACAAGCCCAATCATTATAAAAGATCTGTTGAACCAAAAATACTGGCTAATGAACATCGATTTATACCGAGGATGATTCGGGAAGCAATAGAAATATCCAAATTTGAATACAGGATGGTTAATGCGAAGTGTTATGCCGCTTCGTTTAAGGGAAGTTTTAGGTACGCTGCGTTTGAATGCTGGAACAATATACCCCCGCCGATCTAAGTTGTACAAAGTTTGGCAATTTTTAAGTTTAAAATGAAAACGTATCTTTTAGAATATCAAAAGATCTTGGCTTTTAATAGACGCGTGCTTCTTGCGTATTTCGCGCCTAGTGTGTAACATGTTCGGCTTGCCATAGTATTTTCATAATGATGTGTCAACTTATATTTTATTGTAGATATTTATCGATTTTTTTAAAAAATTCATGCACCTTTTATTATACAATGTTCTCTTTATAAACATTAAGTAATACCTACCCTATACGAACTGGCTCCACTAAAAGTCAGCGATGCGACTAATTATTGCATTTTTATGCTGGGCGGTGACCATTTTTGACGAAAAGACTGTTTGTTATTTTCTACACTTTTTTTAGTTTATTTTATATTATATATGTATAATAGCAAAATATAATTTGTGCTCTGCTTATACGCATGTGTGTATATATATTGGCACTCATAAAAAGACCAGTATTTTTATATAACTGCATTGTTATTTATGTTTTTATTTTTGTTATCATTTGTTTTTCTCGTATGTAAATGTCTTTTTATCGAAATAACAGTTTATGTCTATGTCTATGTCTATATAATTTAATATAATCAATTTTATATAAAAATTATTTTCATCCCGTACTACGATGGGTTGTGGTAGTACTATGGTGGGATCTCCTACCGACTTTATATATGACAAAAAATCCTTTACCGAAGTTAAAAAATAACCATAGTAAAAAAAACATACCTAAACAAAATAAAGCTAGAAGTTTCTGCTAGAAGTTTCTGCATGAAAATTTTATAATATTTAAACTATGAACCATAAAGGAAGAGCTAATTATTTACCATTAAGACGTCTCGTCTCTTCATTTAATTAAAAAAAATTAACGTTAATATTTTTATTACATTCTTACTAAATCGCATTTACCCTACTAAATTAACATAAAGACCAGTCCAAATTAATCACCCGCTTTCGGTTTTCAGTTTTAATTAAGTTTTTAAGGACTGGCTTGAATCAAGCAAAAGGTATTTTGGTTTGAAGTCAGTTAACTTACGGGCACATTTACCTTTTGCACATTTAAACGTATTCAGATTAAATTTAAAAGTGAAAAACTTTAAGCTAGCTTTTGATTTCAAGAGGTTTATACTAAAGCAATTGAATGGTAATCCCGGCTTTTGGTAACTGTTTTTCATCTAAAAGCAATTTTTATGTAAGCAATCATAAAATGTACGAGGCTCTTTGAGTTACCTTTAAGAAAACATTGCTTTAATCATTTTAATAATTGTGTTCTATATTTTAAAATTTGTATTACTTTCTACGAAAAAATGATTTGAAATATTATCGCTTACTTGATATCATAAGACGCAATTTACAGTATATGTATAGAAGATACTAAGATGTACATAAAAAATCGCTGAATTTGTCGCTAATAGTATTTGTTCGGTCAGTTTAGTAATCAGAATAGTGTTAAGAGGTAAGTGCTGGTAAATATTTACTTATTGCAGAACCAACCTATACAACTCCACAGCTCTGTTTAACATGAATTAACTAAGTTAGCTTTTAATTAAGGGTAACATTTTAATTAGATAATTTAAATTTCTAAACTGATGTCCCTGTCTTTAAATTAAATAAAGGATTGCTTAAGGAGGAAAGCGGTTATGCCTTTAAATAAGAAACCCCCCATTACTCAATCATTAAACATTGAATAATTTATAAACAAAGCTACAATAACAAAAAAAAAACATTAGAAAC